>JARWKJ010000023.1:21620616-21913116 GCA_029959095.1 Rhinichthys osculus | reverse complement strand
TAAAATAGCATAGTAAATATTAACTAAATAACATTAAATATATTGATGTACATATATATATATATATATATATATATATATATATATATATATATATATATATATATTATTTTACAATATATAATCTTGAAACAAAGATCTACTTTTTACAATTCCCACAGTACTCAGTTTTTAAAGCCTCTGTGAGTGACATATTATTAACCAACACATTCGATTAAAAATGTGTGTTTACCTGAGTGTGTCTGATTTAGTGGCTAGCCATGTTAGGAAGCTGTTCGTGTCGAGGGGGAAACGACTGCAGCCTCATGTGTTTAAGGGGCGTTGAGTGACACATGAGGGGTTCATGGAGGGAAACTGTGACACAGACCCCAGCTGTGGCTTCAACTCTAATACATAAAGAGCTGTGTTTGTGCATATGTGTCTTCCTGCAGACTATTTCAGTTGATTTCACACAACCACATATCTATGTGGTTAGCTTTGTGAATCAAATTTCAGTCACAAATAATATACTACATCCATTACTACAATTAAAAATAGTGAAATCTATGTGCATCTATATCTTTATCAGTCCTTGCTCAGTTGTGTATGCATAAATGAGGGATTGTTTCATGTACTGTAAAATGTTATGAACTGTTTTGTGGCAGACCATATTTGTGCTGTTGTTTAAATTCTACAAGCATTGGCCTTGAATGTCCTAACAGTCTTTAGTGAATTCTCATCATCAGAGAACAGACTAAATGCTGCACTGCTGACCTCAGCAATGAAGTTTATAGTGGTGATGAATTTCATGCCTGGTGCTTCATTGTTAAATATAAAAGGTTTGGTCAGACAACCTGATCAAAAAGAGTATGATTCATCTTACAAATAAAGCAAATAAAAAAAGCACATCCACCTTTATCTGCTGTCACCTTTATTCACTTCATTGCTGAAGTGAGATCCAAAAATAAAAGAAGTTACCATGAAACCACAAATCACAACAATCAATGTTGTGGTGAGTTTTGTTGTGTTAGCTATAGCTAACATTAGCTTGCTATCTACACTGCATAAAATGAAAATGACACAATTGTTTTAGCACATGTGCACATTTTAAAATATAAAGTCTTGATCTTCCTGTAATAACAACATATTGATGACCAAACATATTGATGACTCATCTTGCATTCATGGGTGTACTTTTTTTTTTTTTTTTGTCCAGTTGAATAGTCTATAGAATAAAAAAATCCCTCTCCCTTAATTAAGAATATCACCTGCCAACAACTAGCAATAGCAAATCATGTTAGGTTTATATGGCAAAGTCTGGCTATTTTCCTCGCATACGTCAGTGTCAACAGGAAATACATCACAGAAAAGAAATCTGCACTCAAGCCATTCCAGTAATCTTTAAGAAATAATTTCTGCTTTAAAGGGGTCATGACATGAGGAATCAAAATGACAAATACTTTTGCATATGACTGCCCCTAGAGCAAGACATTGACAAACCGTTATACAGTATTGCACCATAGGCCCCGCCCACTGGCATTCAGAAGCTATGTAGCCATTATATAGCTCAGAAGCCAACTTACACTATCTACTCTGGATACAGTATTCAGATACCCATTCAATTTTTATGCTCTCCGCATGCTTTAGTCTGCTGACTGCAGGACAAATGGAGGAGTAAAAGAACGTTCACTTTGACTTTAAAGCTTGTTTGCGTCTCTGTACAGACTTCAGGAGGATTTCAGCATCAGGAACAAAAGTAGATGTTTTTTTTTTAAAGTCCCCCTGCAGTCAATAATTGTATCCCTTTAAACTCCTCTTGATAATCAAAATTACATATTTAAACTTTTTTTCCTGTAAAACTAATTTCTTCATGCTTTAAAATAGCTTGAATGTAACTACACCTTCACGCTTCATTTAGAATACATGGACCATGAATATGCAAATTAGTCCCCGCCTCCACTAAATCATACCAGCTCGTACCTGATCCAATCGGTCAACTGTAGAAAATGCTCGAAATGGCAAGTGGAAATATTGGTTTAATAAAGCAAGAGCCCCCTCAGTTAATACTGTAATAATATCATGTTGACAAAACAGATTTGGTAAATGTTCCAGTTTGTATTTGTGTTTGCGCTCTGGAGAACGCCAAATTTCTATTTACTACGTGTTTTTGTAGCGGTGAGCATTGTAGCCAATTTGTTGATCCCTTGACTGCAGTGACCAATCAGGGGTGTTTGTTTAAGTCCTAATCCACTCACTGCTCAAAATGCCAGCGTTTTTGTTCAGTGCTGAGTTCTGCTCACTCATGAATCCTCTCTCTAACTAACTCACTAGTTTAGAAATGATATAAATAAGAGATTAATTGTGTAGTGTGTACCACTTGATTGATTATAACAAAACTGTGTGAGATCACAAACTGAGATAAGTGACAGATTTTTAGTAATAAGGATGTGATCCTTGCACGCTTTCTAGGCTATATGTAATCCATTCAGATTTTTAATAAAAGTTGACACATAATGGCAAATGATATGATTAGCCTTTGGATGGACTACGTTCTCAAACAGCAAATAATGTGTTGCTAATGTTACACAAACCATCTGTCACGCTTGTCATGGTAGTTAGTTGAATCATGACGCAGAATATCAAACAATATGTTCTTTAATGAACACAAAGAGAATACACAGGAGTATGCATGGAGAATTAACACGTGAACTACTCACATGAAAGATGAGAACCAACAATGAACTGAATGAAACAGGGAATATAAATACAGGGAAACTTAATGATAGACAGCTGATTGTAATCAGTAACCAAGGAGACTAGCTTGGATGCAATCAAGGCCAAACTGAACTGAAGCACAGGATGGGTGGAGGGCTGTGGCGCAGCCGGAGGGTGACGAGAGACCAAGGTGAAGCCGGAGGGACGAGGTGGTGGTGAATGCGCTCCTCAACTGGCTCATTTGGGAACTGGAAGGATCTCACCAAACATGACTCCTCGCTGGCTCTGGCAATCGGCTCCAGCCTCGGGATAGGTGTGATGACCTGCTCTGGCTCCAGGATGGACTCTGTGGCTGGCTCTAACTCCAGGCAGGGAGTGGGATCTCTCTTTGTTTCAGGGACACTCTGGGCATTTTCTCTGGAGCGGGCAGAGAGATGGCTGCTGGAGGTGTTGATAGTCTTGTGGAGTCTGAGTTAATGGTGTCGTTGTCCTCAATGACTCCCACAGTGAGGGAGGATCCGCACACCCACAAGGCATAATCAATGGACTTGAAAGGATGGTGGTCCTCCTTCAACAGCAGCATCTGGCCGAGGATATCGTCCATCCCACTCCAGAACCGCTGTTTCAAAGTTCCATCGTCCCAGCACACCTCGTGATAGTGTTCCAGGTACTCCTCCACATAATCCTCTAGCGACCGGCCGTTCTGTGAAAAGCAGTTCATAAAATACTTGTTGTCAAAGGTCGGTTCTTCTGTCACACTTGTTATGGTAGGTAGTAATTCATGACACAGAATATCAAACAATATTAATTAACACTTCTTATAGAAGACGACAAGAATAGACAGGAGTCACCACAGAGAATTTACACGCTAACTGTAAAGACGAGAACTGACAATATACTGAATGAAATGGAGCATAAATACGCAGGGAAACTGAATGATAGACAGCTGAACATAATCTGCAACCAAGGAGACTAAAACCGGTTGCACACTGCGATTTTGGCCACGATTTGGCCGTCTGAGACAAATTTAGCAAATCCTAAAAGATTCCTATGATCCTTGGCTAAAATCTGATGACTTTGATCGTAAGTTTGACATGTTCACCAACAGCCGATTAATGACAGTTGTGATCAAATTTTACATCCGACAAAATTCTGGCAGTGTCTCATTTGGCAGTGTCTCAGTGTCAGATTTAACTCACAGTCCTGCAGTGTGACTTCACCTACGACGACCATCAAATTGTCTTCGTTTTTTAAGTCGGGCCATGACTAAAATTATTGTTAGAAGCTATGTTTCCATCCACACGTTTTTATCCGAATTAAGTGATATTGAATGAAAAATGCCTTATGGAAACAGTAAATTTCGATTGAATTTCATGAATATTGACTCAAATGAAATACGCTGATGGAAACGTTATTTGCCGAATAAATAATGAATTGCGATTAAGTTTTAGGTCGTTGTATGGTTGCAACATGCCACAAAACATAGAAGAAGAAATTTTTGTTCATTTCCGCCCAGTATTTCCACTCTGTTTGCGCACATGGCGGGTGTCAACAAAGACAGATGTTAGTGGACAAAGCAAAAAAATGCTTCAACCAAAGGGTTTTCGTGAAGTGTCTCTGAACCACGATCTCCCAGAACTGTTTGGAGCGCTGTGGTTCCCAAACCACAGGCCGCCTCCGTTGTCGTCGGGCATTTACGTGCATCTGCATCATCATAGCAATGTGTTGATAGCGTCGTTGTGTTCTTATTATAGCTTGTTATTACATGGCTTGGTTGAATTCTAATGTAGAATGCGGTCTGTTATTTCTTGATAACAGACCGCTGCTAAGTATAACACACGGTTGCCATGAAAAACAGAGCATTGCCATGGACGCAGGTCAGAGACAAAACGGACTATTTTCTTTAGCGGAAGCAATACAATCGTTTTTAAATCAATAAACTCCCTTTTAAATCAATATTTTGTGTCAAATTATTGATTTATTTGGTAGGTAGCCATGTAATAAGCGGGATAATGTATAGCGAGGCAGTTGTTATAGCGAATACAACCCCTTCAGGCTAATTAACCGCCTCGCTATACATTATCCCTGACATATGTCGCTATCAGCTGGCACATAAGCACTATTAGGCTGCAACTTGTGCAATTTTGATCATTTGTTGTTAGATGGCGCGATCCATTTTGTCTAGCAAAACTGTGTTCGCAAATGTTTGCTTGAATGTTGTGCGATTCAGTGCGAAAATGAACGGAAACACCATAAAATGTCTCAAATCAATTCGATATACCAATTTGATCGCAAAACAGCATGTGACGTCATTACGCACAGGTTTTAATTCGCTTTAAAGCCGTTGGATGGAAACACACTTTCACCAGCTTTATTCGCATTAGTTTTTTTTTTTTACCAAACTTCAGATAATTGGATTGACAATTGGATGAAAACTTGGCTAGAGATTTATTTGTAGCCACCATTTCAATCCCGCATGTAGCACAGCTCACATCACCAAATGTGTCATTGATTGATGATGTAAAACTCCGGACAAGTTTTCTTCCGTTTTTAACACGTCTTGACTGTCGTACAGTCTGACATTAATGACAACTGAGATCTTACAGTGTGATATGGCTTACAGCAAGGATCACGTTCATACAGTTGACAAGCAACAATCGTAAAGGACTATTATAAATCGCACAGTGTGCACCCGCCTTAACTAGGATGCAAGGCTGCATCCGAAAACCTAGGCAAAACCTAACCTTGTTGCCTTGCTGCCCTGTCAGGCAATGACTTAGCAGGCAGAGTTTATGCATGAAGATACCTCACGAAACTGATTTCAGACAGACTTCTGAGGCAGCATAATGATTTAATGATTGATAAAAAAACAGAGAGAGCTTTGGTGACAACCAATTGAATACTTAATTACTACATTACTAACTTCTCGCTAGAAATGTCATCAAAAGTGGGAAAAGTTGGTCAAAATGTACACTTTACAAACAAACTGACCACTAACCTCAAATTTCTGACGTCATATTTATTGCGTCTGAAAGGTAGTGAAGGATCCATCTATGCTGCCTTCTAAAATCGATCCAAGGAAGGTATCTCAGAAAACAGGATGTGGCACTATCATTGGATTCGGACAAGCCTTGTTACCTTCCTACCTCGTTATCCTGCCTCCGGAGGCAGCATTTTTCAGTTTTTGGACGCAGCCTAAACTGAACAGAAGCGCAAGAAACAAACACACAAAATTAAACTAAATTAAAACTAAATCATAATCCTGACACCATGTGCACGTTGATTATATGTTTGTACGGAGCATTTGACTACAGATTGTTTTGTACACGAGACGGTGTGTAATGGAGAGTTAGCGAAGAAACTTTTGTTAAAGATGAAGCAGCTACATCGCAAACCACACGTAAGATATTTCATACTCTATCGTAAATGACGGTTTTATATAGATGATGTTTACAATAGTTTGTTTGTACAAAACTTTATTAACATTGTAAGTGAACCTCATAGAACAGGGATGGGCAACTTCGGTCCTGGAGGGCCACTGTCCTACAGAGTTTAGCTTCAACCCTAATCAAACACACCTGAACAAGCTAATCAAGGTCTTCAGGATTACTAGAAAGTTACAGGCAGGTGATTTTTTCAGGGTTGGAGCTAAACTCTGTAGGACACTGGCCCTCCAGGACCGATGTTGCCCATCCCTGTCATAGAATGTAAAAAAAAAGTACATTTAGATTTTACCACATAAAGCATTTAGGTACAGTATATGTGACACAATTTTTATACAGTAATAATAAGTCTACTAACATGTACACTTCAGGCAGATCCATGGACCACAATGCAACACTATTGTGACGTCATAACAGCAACTCGCAGTGCACTTAATTTACCCACAAGTGATCAAGGACTTAGGTCATTCCATTTAAACCCAAGGGTCCCGGCAGTAGTGGGCACTCATGCAACGTAAGCAATGACGTATATCTGAATGAAGGAGATGGAGGGAAGTTCCGGATAGAAAGGCATAAAAAAGACGTAATGCAGCCAAGGTGTGAAAGCAGGTAGCACAACCTATATATATAAGCCCCGCCCCTGCAGTGCCACGCCAAACATATTGACATTTGAAAGTGTTTGACACTGCTGCCTCTTTGTTTTGGCATGCATGAAGCGCAGAGAGGAGGAGGTCATTTGGATGATTAACAGGAAAAGAGAGCGAGCAAGAGCGTCTGGGGTTAGTGGTAGGTGTTCCTAGGCCCCTCTGGCAGGAGCAGCTGGAGTCTCTAAATTAGTGCTGGGCTTGATTATGCGCCGTTCACCCTCTCCGGCCCCTCCTCTGAGTTTAGCTGCAGGTGAAACTCGCTGCCAGTCGGCCTTCTGCCGCCCCTCTCTCAGGCTTTTGTCCTCCCGCACGTAATTGTAGCGTGCATGGTGCCACACAGCAAATGTGCTCAGGGTGTTTCAGAGTGGGTGTGTGTGTGATGTTTTTCATCTGTTGACTATAGAACCAGCCCATATCTCAAACACACGTACACAAACACACTTCCCTCTAGTGGAACTATTAGCCAGCATGCAGTAGCTTGGTGATTCCCAAACATGTAAACACATCCCCTAAGGGGTACTTAAACAGGTTAGTTAAACCTACAAAACTGTAGGTTAAATAAAACAATTTTACAAAAAGTGTAGTTCAGTATTTAATCTGATTATTTTCTTCATTAATTTCTTCATTCAGTTTGTTTGAGCATTCTGAAAAGACTGACACAGAGACTACAGTAGCTCCACCAATTGCATTTCTGTTTTGACCAATTGTGCATGGGTTTTCGTGTTCTTATTTTTGCCGATGCTATTGGTTACGAAATTGCACCTTTCCCTTTGACATTCGTACAAATGGTGGCGTGCACCAAGTCAAGCTTCGATTGACAATTGCATGTCAGCGTACACAATGACTTTTGTTAAGCATCTCATTGACATTACATTCATATTAAATTCGTCATTTCCACTGGTGTCGATGAAGGGATGCCAGAGCATTGTTGCCAGCCCTGTGGTAATATAGAAGACAGAAATGGTGAGAAACACTGGAGCAGATATTTGCAGAGGGGGGTACCTGTCTTTCTCTCTCCCTGTCTCTCTCTGCAGGGTCTTTGTGCGTGGGATCCTTGGGTGATTTGGGATTTCTCCCGGTTGCAGGCCTGGGGGAGGACCGGTAACTGAGCCACCAGCCGAGGGAGCTGGACCAATTACACTGTTAGGATAAATGTAGCGCCATGCATGGATTGTGGTACTTAACAGGCTGTATGAAGGCAAGCTTCACCAGGGTATTTTAAATGGAAGGGAATTTAAAAACAGATTTATGGGGCAGTTAAAAATAGTAGGCAACTGATTTCCCTCCCCCATTCGTTTGCCTCTTTTCTTTTTCATGAAATGATAGATCTGCAGAAAGAGGGAAAGCTGTCCCCAGCGGAGTGGCCCAACACAAATTGACAATTTCAATCCTGTAGCATAATATCCTCATCGTCGTTCCTCTCTTCATTTATTCTGTCCTCCTGACCAACAGTGACATATTAAATTAAGCCTTAACTAAATCTGAGTTAATAAATTATTCCAGCACCTATAATGTGATTATTTTAATTAATGGGACAACATACCTGCCGCCACTCTCGTCTGCTAATGAACAGTGCGCTTGGCTCTAATGTCTTCCGCCCCCATCAACCCAAACCCAATAATGGGAAATGAATGTTTCTGTGTTTGATGGCCAATTCCCATCTGTGAAACAGAGCTTTGTGAATCAGTGCTAGTCTCTTTCACACGCGCACACTCAAAGTGAGTTGTTCTATTTTGTAGCTGTACATAATTGGTTGTCATATCATATCATCCCCTGCTCCTCTTACAATATTACTGTGGTGGTACCATGGTACAGCGATGGTATCAGATGGTAATATTTGCCATATTACCATAGACATGTAACAGATATTGTATGTTTCTTTTGAATTGTTTGAATTGTTTTTTTTTTTTTTTGTCCATTTTTTTTTTTTTTTTTTTTGTCAACTCTGCACAGTATAGTTGATGGACAAAAATCAATGTGATAACAAACTTGGCACTCTTCTCTTCTTTCCCTTGTCCAGATCTGAGAAAATAATCAAATATACTTTTAGATGTATGTTGCTGTTACTGTGAATATATTTGGAAAAGCACTTCATGTTAGTTTCGGAATATATTATTATTCATTATATATGTTATTATAAGTTAATTAAATTACATTTCGTTTTAAAAACTAATTTATCTTGAATGCCACATAACTGCACAGGAAATCAAAATTCACCTGATAACTCCGGTCTCAAGAGCCTTGAGGCGTCCACAGCCTCTAAAATACATCGAACGCTGGGAGGTTTGTTTAAAATCGTGTAATTCTCAAGATTCATATTTTTCGATTGTCTTCGTTCTCATTGACAAAAAAAGCCTTCATAAACGTTAATTTTCTTCAGTAATGTCGTAAAATAAATTAATACTGTTTTTGAAAAATTGTACTGCTATTTACTTAAAAAAATATGTTAACAATATTACACATAATATTTTTGAGTAGTTAAGGCATTAAACATTAACAGATGTTTCCCTTTACTCAAAAACACATGAAATAACACTTAATTTCAATATTTACTCTCCATTTCCAGCCATGTGCAAAGCATGCTGGGAACTAACAATGGTGTCTCTAAATAAAACCGCATAATTGAGCTAATTCTCTTAAAATAAATATGTAGCCCTTTTTCCTTAATTTTATCAGGTTTATCAGTTCCTCAATTCAAGCCTCAAAATTGTGTTTACTTAAAAAAATAGGAAAATGTTTTTATTTTTTTTACAATGCACCACAATTTTCTTAATGAAATATATACATAATATTTTTAATTATCACCTTAATTTTTTTAATGAAAATTACAAGAGTCATGATTCATTTTTTACAGTGTAGTTTTAATAGATTTTAAAATTACATACAGAATGGGTTGTTATCTTAAATTTTTTTAGAGAACTACGTGTGGCGCACGTGAGCGTGTTTATAGTTTTTAGACGAAAATCTAATTTGAATAACTCCTTATGAAATTGGAACAAATAACAGACAATGTCGCATTGTGTCAGCATAATAATTTGACACACACACACATACAAAAACTGGTTTGATGTTTTTAGTATTCTAGATTTAATTTTCTCTTTAAGAAACTGTTTCTGACCTATAAAAATTACTTTTGTCATTGTATCTAATGTAATCAGTTTATTCTGTCATATTATTTGTTTTAAATAAAACCCGTCAATTTTGATGTTACCACGTGAAACACTGAAGGTTTCGCAATGTACCTAACATTTGTTAATATGGGATGCTGTGCCTTTTTGCAACCAAGAGGTCTGTGTCTTCTTCATTCTCTATTGATCTAATGTTTTTGCTATATGAAAACACTAAGTTCACTAACACTTGAATAAAGTGAATGGAACATTATAATATAGCCATACTTTTAATATTATTGACAAACTCTATTATTTAACTCTTTATTATTCTATGTGGAGAAAATGAATGGAAAATACAATTCTAGGAACAAAAACTGGGTGTTCACTGTTTATGTTCATATAAGGTATGCAAGCAGTAAGTACTGTCTCTATATAAACTTGCACTGCCACATATTGACATTTGAGGGTGTTTGACAGTCTGTTGTTGAAAATGCCAAATGTGTAATTTCAGTTCAGTTGCTTCTGTTGTGTCTTATAGTGTGGCTGTAACTGACCGGGAACGGGATCTGTTGAAACATGAACACACAACTGTCACTCTGCTAAATAACTTTTTTTTAACAAGCAATTAAGCGAAGTATACAGCATAACAACAGCCAACTATCAATGCCAAAAACATCCACCCAGTGCTGATGGTGTCATGACACATCTATCAAGAAATGCCTTTATCTCTTCTTCAACAGTGTCAATCACCTCCATGACCACAAACTTGGAAAAAAGGTTGGCCTGTTGCACTGTGGTAAATTTTATAACTGAAATTTTGGGACACAAATAAAATCCTATTTGTATTTTTTTTTACTTCAAGCCTGACATTTCTAAAGAGATGATTATTAAAATGCAATCTGTTTTTACTCTGTACCTATGAATAGACACACATTCAAGAACCTACTTTTAGTGTGTCCCACATTTTGCTATCTATATACATTTAATTAATTCATATTTGTTTTTACGTCGCCATTAAACTGAAGTCGTGATAGTCGTTTTTTTCTCTATGGTGACATATATCCAAATTAAACGGCTTTTCGAACAAGAAAAAAATGTAGGGCAGGATTTGATTTTAGGAATTGATTGGATAGTTGTCATTTGATATTGCTGCAAGCTCATGTGAGCGACAGGTTGTCCTGCCCTTGCACCAAAAAACATTTCATCAGAGAACATTTCATGTCACTGGAAGTGGGAGGGGAAGTTATTTTAATTAAAGATTATGAGGGCACATAAAAAAACAATAATAATAATGTGCACGGATAAATGATCAAACTAAATACTGCAATATTCCATAAAAAGATTTAACTTTAAATTGTATTTCTCCAGATAAGAAAACTTCTTATCTGACCTTCACAGACTAAGTTAAGAAAGAGGGTTCAGTTAAAAATGTTACTTGCTAGCTTGTTTGGGTTTTGGGATTTGGGTTTGGGATTGTTACATCACATACTCGCTCAAAAGGAAACACCTAGTTTTCTATTTTTTTTAGTTGCCTTTTTTTCTCCTGGATTTGCTTCCTTGGATTTTCTTCCCAGTTCCATGCAATTTTAAACTTTTCTTTTTCATCCCATGTTTTATAGGCAACCTCAATCCAGCTAATTTAGATTTGCGAAGGTGGTTTTAAATGAATCTTGTTTTATTTAGTTTAGGACACTATAGTTAATGTGTTTGTAATCTGTACTTAATCTGCGTTTCAGAAAAAAAAAAAGATTAGGGCATCTTTACACGACAAAGATACTAAAAACCGGAAAGTTTTCCTTTGCTTTTTTTGCGTACAGACTGTATTATGCACGCCAGGCCAGTAGTTGGCGATGTCACTTTGTAAAGAAACATTATGTGCCTACAGACTGAACACGTAATATGCTTGTGCATGACGTCACCAGTTTCACAAATTTGTGTTTTTTTGTTGTTTAGATGGAGATGATAACGGTATCATTTTCAAAAACTTGCACTTTAAAACCCGATTTCAAAGGCTTGCGATGTCAGGCCGCCAAAACACTGTTGTTGTGTAAATGAACATTTTTTTTGTTGAAAACTGTTTTCAACTGTGTATGTAAACGGCCCCTTAAACTATGATTAACTGTTCTAGATTAATACCTACTCCTGGTTTAATTTAAACCCTGTCTGGCAAACACTTTATATGTCTACATGTTTTTAGTTTCTAAACTGCCTTTTTACTAATCAGTTATTACACATGTGTGGTCTTCCATTGTGTTAATTGTGGACATTTCTGCACCACTAACATCACCTGTTTACAAACAGGATTCCTGAATGCTCTCATTGTATTCCATTAGTTCTAAAAACAGATAGTCCTGCCCCAAACCAATTGGTGGACATATTGGGCTGCTCAAACAAACGGAAAACGCCCTCCCCCCAGTCTTTTGCAGTGTATTATGCAGTAGTGAAATTGATCCCGTCTCAGTGAAAGTAAATGACAGCACGTCAGTCCTCTGGTCTGGCCTTCAGCGTCAGCGCAGCCTGAACTTTAAATATCAAACACAGCCGCATTTACTGCAACTGTCTGTTACTGTCTCACAAGGACCACAGACTCGAGTACAGATCTACAGGGCTGAGTCTGAACGCATGAATGCACCGGGATGAACATGGGAAACCCTCTTAAAGCAAATAGTTTGAAGAACCCCATTATTGAAGAAAAATGGTGTATAGTTATATACATATACACTGACAACACCTTTTTGTGACAAACTGGCACAGGCCATCCTTCACAGATGAAAGCCTGGGTTGTAAAAGTGAAATAATCTGTGAAAAAACAGGTATTTGAGTGAAAGAAATGTGGCAATGGGTCATTTCTGTCAGCAAGAACTGTTGGTACTCGTTGTTCTTGATTCACATAGTCCAATTGTGTTCATTGAAACACAACATTAATCTGAAGTTAAACTTGTGGCAATTTTTATTGATTTGGACCATACTCAAGTGTATATGGTTCTTCTCAGGGCAGTAAATGATCATCTGAAGGCTAGAATGGCCCTGGCTTTTTGAGGTCTGGTTCTTCTGCATTTCTATCTAAAGCAGTATATAGAGAATGCAAGAAGAATGAATCTAGTTGGCTAAGTTACTAAAAAGTAGCAAACTAAGATACTCTATAAAGAATAAATAGCTACTTTAAATCTGGTCTAAAGTACTATAAAGTACAAGATGCATGGATAAAAATTTATAAATGTGAAATACACAGTTTTGGCATGAAACTCTAGATGGTGCAGGCTAATAGGTCATTTTACTCACCTGTTCATAATCACATCATATCTATAGGGCGCATCTATACTGCCGTATCAGTAGCCAATGAGCTCAACCTTCAAATACTTGGGTAGCATTTGCCTTAGCAGTGCAGTGCGCTTTCAGAAACCACCCACCTTCCCCAGCTCCACCTGTATAGATCTGCTATGGGTAATTTATGTATGATATATTGTACAGCAGCAGCATGTCTTACTTGCTCACAGCAGAGTAGCAGATCCATTCCACCAAGACCAAACATACAACATCTTCATACCCATTACCATGCCAATCACTCCGAGAGTTAGCCTGGGTTTCCTCATGCTGCCTTTGCGCAGCACGATTCTATTCACGCTGCTAGGCAGCCTGGATACCATGGACCAGATTTTCGCCTCAGTGAGGGGACCAATCACAGAACGGGGAGGGAGCAGCAAGACGATGACGATGTCTATGTGACACACCGAAGCAGTTTGTTTATACCTATGGATCAAACATGGCAGCAGACGCGAAGTTACCTTTCGATGCAGCCTTAGATACATACGCCATCGTGTACACATAAATCTCTGACCCATCGTCTTCTTCCTCGTCTAATTTCTGTCGCTCTACATACGTCATCTGGTATAATTGAAACGATTGGCTATGAGTTACGTACAGGCGCATTTGATAGACATTCGTAGCAACCAATAAACGGCTCTGGGCATTCGTAAACCACGCCTTAAATACGAGAAAAAACTATCCAAGAGTTGTCATGACAGAAGTACTTTTACTTATTCTTTTAAATGAACCAACTCCAATTCATTAACCTGTGAAGCAGATGTCGCTAGTTATAAAAACAGCTGAAAGATAATACTGGTACAACAAGAATTGCTGAATTATTGCTAGCAATGAATAGTTACATTTGAAATTGTAAATATTGTACACTGCAAAAGTAATTTGCTATATTGAAGCTGATTTTTTTTTTGTTTATGAAAGAAATAATAGAATTCTAGTTCTGATTGAAACCTGATTGCTAAAATAAATATTAAGAAAAATGCCACATGATTTCAAAACAGGCACTACATTGCTACTAAGAAATATACTTATGCTATTATATTTGACACCATGCTTGTTTTCATTTAAATAATCATAAATAAAAAGGGCCTTTGAAAATAAAAAGTAAATTTTTGGGCGAAATATTCAATTAAGAGACTTTTGGTAGTATTTTACCATGCAAGATAACAAATATCAGTCATAAAATATTCCCCCATTCATCTTCTCATTCCCAAGTAACATGTCTTGGACCATAGTAAACGTTAAACTGCAGAAGAGAGAGAAGGACAGTGAAAGTGCAAAATATTGTCAGATGACAGACTGCATAACCAGGACTGCTGTGGCTCCTGTTCTGGCCTGGAGCCGTGTGACTCTGATCCGATCTAGTTAAACAACAGCTGTTTATGATTTCAAGGGAAATCAGAGGAAAGACTCTCTCTGGAGATGAAGCTCTGTGCCAGGCACTCCTCCTCTTCGTAAATCAAATACCTGTACAGAAGCCTGTGGGTGTCAACTGATTCCAAATCTAACCAAATCAGCCCTTCATTGTACCAGAGCCTAAATAACAGCTTGTCATTGCTTTTCAGAAGTGAGGAAATCTCACTTAAGAGTTTTAAAATAACTGACCTTGAAAAGGTTAAAAATATGACTGGCCCCAACTGTTGTAGGACGTCATTCAACTTAAAAATCAGCATCACAGGTTGGTCAGGTTGGAAACAGTGTTTGTGTTTAAGAAAGAATGCAAGAAAGAAATAGAATCAGGTTATGTCAGGTTTGCAGTCCTGTCATGGATTGAAATGATTAGTGAGCTGTTTTATAGTTTCGTCTGGTTGGGGCTTGTGAATGTTTGCAGCGAGGTTGTTTGGATTCAGAAGTGGGCGGCACTCTCCAGTCATGTGGACCATGACTATAAATCCCACTGAAATGATGCAATGGGGCAAATTATAGAGGTTGAAGTAATCAGTTAAGTTGGCGTTCATGATGCTGTAAATTCCTTTAGATTACACTTTGCCAATACATGATATATTTTCTTGTGTGCCAGCTACCATATGCTGAATTTGACCAGTAATAACTCAATGAACTCGTTACTGAGTGCATGTTTGGACTTCACAAAACATCATAAATTGGTGTTTCTTCTACTATTAGAACATTTAGAAATGTATTAAACTCCCTTCAAACCAACTTTTCAAAACTCAAAAACATCGTTTGTCTTACAGTCTCAAACTTTGGACATACATGCCTCAAGGTTAATTCTCTCTCTCTCTCTCTCTCTCTCTCTCTCTCTCTCTCTCTCTCTCTCTCTCTCTCTCTCTCTCTCTCTACCGACGCTATTTGGCACTTTAGATAAGCTATTGTAGGGGGAAAATCAATGTTGTGGGACAAATGACACTATGGGACAGTCATCATTCTCCTAATATGTTTTAAAACACAAATTATTTTCACAAAATAACGGTTGAAATGGTTTATGTTCATTTTATTATTTGTTATACTTTGTCATTTGGAAAGTATAAAACAATCACCAAGGCATCCAAATTGTGAAACATCCAAATTCTATTCTATCAACTATCAACTTGGTATCAGAAATACCAAATACAGTGTATTTTTTTCCCTCATGTTCTGTTTAGTGATTTTTTTTTCAATCCTCTCTCTGAAAAATAATGTTTTAAAAGGGCTGAGGGTGAGAGAGATCCTAAGAGAGAACCTTTCCTGTCTGCATATTATCACTGTTCCAAGTAATGCTAGGAAACACATGTCTCTGTTTAATTATGGTTATATGACCATCATAAATAGACTGGTGTTATGAAGGGAGATCCTTTATGGGGAGTGGAGAAAACCAAACTCGCTCTTTGAAGTGTGAAATGCACTCTGCTTAGAGCTGTAAAACCACTGAGCTAAACACACTCAAATGATATTTACTTTTTCCATAGAGCACCTGAGTTTGATGTCCAACTTTATTGTCCTCGTAGAGGCATTAATTGGTTATTTTAAAAAGATTATACAGCCCAACATAAGCATTTTATATACTGAAATGCACATTAGCAGCACATGTATGGAGGCTCGATGTATGGTGACAAGGTGTAAGTCATTTTCTAAAGCAAACACAGACGTGGTGGCTTTACTGGGCCGATTACCTGAACTACAGGGAGGCACTCGTAAAAACCTGAGACCGCTGATGCTTTCTTCTGTCAACAAACATCTCATTTATTATACCAAGGATACTTACAAGACCAGAAAAAAAATCACTTAAGTAAAATCACATGAATAATTCTGAATGTTGTAGGCATGCATGCCATAAGATTGGATAGTTCAGAAGTAAATATGAAATACTCTACTGCAAACCATTGAAAAACTAGCTCATCACAAATTGTGTTTACATAGTTACTACTTACAATAGTTACTGTAATTAGGCCCATAGAAAAAAAATGCCTGTCAGCAATCAATCTAATATAAGAGACACCTGTAAAATCTACATCATGTCTACATCAAACTTTACTTTGCTGATTTTAAAAACATAAATCCATAGTGAAAAGGATACTGCCAGAAAATAAGTGTCAGAGAATGGCCTTGGAACACGAAAACAAAAAATTGCAGATAATTACATTTTCAGTGTCATACACTTGTGATGTGATGCTTCATATACTGTCAGGGAAATTAATTTTTACTTTTTTTTTTACTTGTAATAAAATCTGCAATGTAAAGTTTGATGCAGATGCACGTGTTTCTTATCATCTTGCTGAATTGTTTGTATTCACTGCAGCCTTCTCATAACTTTTCCGTTTTCAACTGGCTGGTAAAAAAAGTTATAGATTTTAATTATTATTTTGTTTGAAGATAAAAACCACACTAAATATATTGTACAACCCCAAATCCAGAAAAGTGAGGACGTTTTGTAAAATGCAAAAAAAAAATCAAGAGAATATATGATTTGTTTATTCTCTTTCAACTTTATTTAACTGACAGAGGTACAAAGAAAAGATTTGATGAAAATATTAAAGAAAATATGTTTTAACAGAACAACTTAATTGTATTTTGTAAATATAGACACATTTTTATTTTGATGTCTGCAACACACTTCAAAAAAGTTGGGACAGAGGCATGTTTACAATTGTGTTATAACACCTTTCCTTTTAATTAAATGTTTTAATCATTTAGGAATTGAGGATACTAATTGTTGCAGTTTTGCAAGTGGAACTTTTACCCAATATCGCCTGATATAAGACATCTGCTCAACAGTCCATGGTCATCATTGTCTGATTCTCATTTTCATGATGGGCCTTACATTTTCAGTTGGATACAGATCTGGTCTGCATGGTGTAGTGTCTACAAAACCACTCTGTTGTAGCACATGCTGAATGAAGCCTGGCATTGACAGATACCATGACAGATGTTTGCTTTTGTACCTGTCAGTGATGAAAGTCTGGATGGTCCCTTTTGTCTTTGGGACTGAGAACTCAATGTCTGTTTTCCCCAAAACATGCCTAGATGTGGACTTATCTGATCAGATTTCCACTGTAATTTTGGATCATCTGAGATGAGCTTGGGCCCATAGAACTCTGTGGAATCTCTGCACAGAACTGATGTATAGCTTTCTCATTGCGTAACAGAGATTCAAGTGGCATTCCTTGTTGTAGCAGCAGACTGTGTTAAGTGACAATGGTTTTCCAAAGTACTACTGGGCACATGTGGCTATTTTTTAACACAGTAGCATGATGGTTTCTCGTGCGATGCCATCCTAGGTCTCAAAGGCTATGCACATTCAACAGAAGTTTCCTGCCTTGCCTTACACAGCCTGAGATTTCTCTGCATTCCCTAAATCTTTTCACAATATTGTGTATGGTAGATGGTGAAAGACCTAAATTCTTTCCAATCTTGATGTGATTTTTGAATTGTTTGGCAATTCTCATGATATTTGGCGCCAAGTGATGAGCCCCATGTTTGCTCGCAAAGACTGGGATGCCAGCCCGATCTCACGGCAATTCGTACGAATTTTACGAGGTGGCTAATTCGTACTAATTCATAAGACCTCACTCGTACAAATTCGGACGATTTTTGCTAATTCGTACATATTTTACGAGTTACCAAATTCGTATGAATTCGTACAAATGACCTACCCCTGACCCCGCCCCTAAACCCACCCATCACGTGGGTTTAGACAAATCGTACAAATTCGTACGAGTGAGGTTGTATGAATTAGTACGAATTAGCCACCTTTTAATCACTCGTACGAATTCGTACGAATTGGTCGTGAGATAACGTTGGGGATGCTACTTTTACACTCAGTCACGATACCCTCACTTATTACCAATTCACCTATTCATTGTGAACTGTTCCAAAAGAGTTTGAGAATTAACAAATCAGATTCTTAATTTTATTGCATTTTACAAAATGTCCCAACTTTTCTGGATTTGGGGTTGTATTATATTACAATCCCCATATGAATTAATGACTTATTACGGTTTTCCCCCTACACTAAAGCATGCATATATAATGCAATATAATGCATCATTCACTTAATCTATAGCCGATAAACACACACTTGTGACTCCAGATCATATGCATTTTATTAATACACGAAGTTGTAAACAGCCTACAGTTAATGAAGTAAATCACTTGGCAAAATAATTGTTTATTATTAACAATAAACAATTCAATTGTAACAAATTATATATTGAGCACTGGTTCTACTTCTTGTTGTGCCTAACAACATCCCTTAACCATGGTAAAATCACTGTAACGCACGACCTCCTGTGGCTTATTGCTTTAATTTACCATCCACAGACTCTCTCTTGTTAGTTTACACTGTGATTATATCCCTGGAGGCTAGTAAAGTCATGTAAACAGCCTACTCCACATGATTGCAGTTGGATACATTGAAGTCTAGTTTTCCTCAAGTGCTGAAATGCACACAGGAAGTGTCATGCTCGTCCAAGTCTGCATCTGCATGCTAGAGGGCTTCTATGTTGTCTTAGAGTCGGAGATGTGTATAGTTGATTCTCTCTCACTCAGACCACGTGCTATATGCCAGCAGAGTGTAGATCGGTCACCAGACCCATTCATTCATCAGATGTCTCCATTCACAGAGATGTCCTCCAGCAGGCATCACAATGCTTCAGCAGGCAAACACACTTGAGATTAAAGCCCCTGGGAGAAAACACACTCAAACATACACACACTTTGTGAGTGCTTTGTGAGTTGGGTTCTTTTTGTGAGTTATTCTTTTTTTTTTTTTTAAAGCCTCTTTCCTGTTAGAACATATCCAGATTTTTTTATTATTAATATTTTGCATGTTACCCCACAAAACTGCTTTCATCTAGCGTCAGGCTGCAGATAGTCCAACATGTAATTGGCCAGGTAAGTTGAAGCATGTATACAACAACAAGACAAGTGACAAGTATTTTCCACCCCGGATCTAAGGCAGTTATGGTAAGGGGCGTGACATTTCCGAAAAATGCTTGACCAATCACAACACGCTAATCCAGCCGACCAATCAGAGGATACTTTGTTTTTTCGTAAGGAGCGGCTTCATAGAGACAGGAACTAAACACTGTTACTGAAAACCTGTGAAGAATGGTGCTGCAACAAAGTAAAATATGTGATTTTCATGCTTGAATGTTCAAAAAACATTTCTAGTATATTCCAAAAACAAAATCAAGGCTTTGTAAAAGGGCATAATAGGTCCTCTAACACAATCTAAACACACAATCTAAACTGCGATGCATATTTGTCCCTCATACGTACATGCAGGTAAGAAACAGTTTAGATATCTGTAATGAACTGAATAACCATGCATACTTTTTTTTTCAGTCTCGTAATTTTTTAATAATTGAATACTGCTTGTTCCACGTCTACCCATATTTGAACCATGCTTATGCTTTTTAACTGAATAAATTGAATTGTTTTAAAAATGTATTCAGATTTTAAACAAACTAAATTCTATAAATACTTTTTTAAAATCTGATTTTTGTTATTTCAATAAAATCAAATAGATGAAAATAGTTGATAATAAACTATGCCAGAATTATTTATTTATTTTTTTGTACAGAAATCTTACCTGTTTCTTTTATGCAGCCTAAAGTATGACTGACAAATTCGCACAACATTAAGTGTTATGTTAAAACTGTAAAATTTCTAAATGGATGGAAATTGTATGCAATTTAAATACATCAATCTTAAATTTAGGCCTGAAGATTTTTTTTTTTTGGAGGAACTTTTCATTTGAAGAATTCAACCAATCCTTTAATCTGGATGTCCACGAGTTGCTAGACATAGACGGTTTTTAGACGTTAATCTCATCGCACTTTGTCAGGTCATGCCATTCGATCGTTAAACCCAATTCTAGATGCTGGCATAGACAGGATCCATATGTCAGCTCCTGTGCGTGGTCATCAGATGGCCTCCACCTCAGAAGGCACTGGCTCCAGTCTGCCCATCCATCACCTCCCACCCTGCATTAAAATTTAATTCTGGTTACTGAGTGAGGCCATTGAAACTTTTATCTCAACCCTTCTTTATCTTCTCTTCATTAAGTTCTCATGCCGTAATAGCCCGAGAGCTCTGCGGCTAAGGATGATGTTTTGAATAATGAAGACTCATTATTCCTGCACAGAATGCTTGTTAATTCAAATGATGATATTAAAACTATAGTAGCCTTTAGCAGTGGGGTGATTTCTAGCATACTTTATCATGTATCAATATATACTCTGTTTGTCAAAACTGCCCTGGGCGGGACGTGACATTCTCACAGAGGACTGGAGCGCTTCACAGGCCCCGGAATACTCCAAGGTGACAACTCTCTGAGTCCGAGCCCTCAGGAAATGGGGACGCGGGGAAAGAACCCGACTTCAAGTGCCATCAAACACACACATACACACATAGCGACACATTCTCCATCTCTGTCTCTGTCTTTTGATGTCATGAGGGACACACGCTCATGCATAGTAAATCCATACACACACAACCACACAATATAACGTGTATATGCTTGATTGTGCACATTAACCTTTACAGATCATCTCTTTTTCTTTTTATTATTTGCATTTGAGTTTGAGTAGGTCAGATGTCTTTTTAGAATGGATTGGTTTTTTGTACAAAAAAAATAAGAATTGGCTCCCTTTCAGTTCACAAGATGTTAAATTAGAAATTAATTTAAATGACAGGAAGAGATATTTACTGAACTGCGAGCATCAAAGTCTTATAACAAACTTAAATAATCGCATCAATTACTTCCATGATTTATGCACATTTATGCCTGATTTCAAACGTTTATAATATACTCAAAAATATAAAAAAAAATCAAATATACTATTCAGATATGAATACTTTTTTCTCATCAAAATGTAGGGTAAATTGAAACATTGTGGGAAATTAAATGATATTCCATACAAATAAATGTAATACAAATTTCAAACATTGAATATTATAATGTTTTTGGAAATCACCATATGTTGTGTATAAGAAAACAACACAAGAAACTACTTTCGTAGTTCTTTTTGAATTCTACTTCAATTAAAAAGTTGTGCATTGGGTCTGCTCAATTCAAATAAAATAAAATGAATTGAAATTTAAAGGGCATTCTGAATAGTTCGGAATAATTAATTGGCAGTTCCAATGAAAAACAGCTATACTATTATGACCGAGCATCTGACTCCCACAATGCATTGCTGCCCCTCAGGCTGGGTCGAAGAAACTGCTACCCCTGGTTTCAAAGCCAAACGTGGAAGTAAGACCCAGTGTGCCACATGAATGCATAAATATTATAACGCTCATATACATTTACTCCACCTTGCAGGCAAAGAATCTGATCTTATATTGTTCAACAGGCCAGAAAATGTCAAAAGTGATTTGGACGTAATAACCATTATGTATTTGTTTTGTAAAATATATAGAATCAATTGAAATCATGTGACTGGTTTATCTCATTATGAATGAGAGTTCCTAAAATACCGGAATGTAAGCCAGTGCAACTCAGTTCTGATGTTCTGGCTGGATTCCCCGTGGCCCATCCAGTGTCTGCTGAAAAAGCCCAGTTGAGTGACTTATCTGGGGGTGGCAGATATCCAACACAAACCTTGCTGCCAGCCGCATACACACACTGTATTTGCACAGCATGGTGAAATGTACAACACTACACAGAGAGAGAGAGAGAGAGAGAGAGAGAGAGAGAGAGAGAGAGAGAGAGAGAGAGAGAGAGAGAGAGAGAGAGAGAGAGAGAGAGAGAGAGAAGGAATTAACAGCTAACTAAAACTACAGTGCAATGTGTGCATGTTGTCTTTTTGTGTTATACTCAATTAATTTGCGTGTGGTTTTCTGCATGCAAGTTTCTGAGAGCATTCTTTTGGTTGTCATTTTGCTGCCAAACTCATTTAAATTGGACTACTTAAAATTTGCCTGATTGTATAAGAGCAGTCATTTGACCGGAGTCCTTCAGTTGTAAATGACCGCAATGGCTCTATTCCCACAATAATTTACTGATTAACCTGGTTTGTTATAGGAGTCTGAGAGCGGTTGACGAATTATACCTTATAGTGAACATTCCAAATGAACTTAGAACTCAAACTGAACTTGCCCATCTTGTCAGGAGTACAGTTACTTACAACATGCAGTGTATGTAATTTGTAAATAATAATATTATAAATAACAATAAATTAATAATAAATACATTTGGGAAAATGATTGAGTAGTAAATGTGTAATCATTTAATTACTTTGAATTTAATGAATAAAGGTACTTTGCTTGTAATTTTACTGTAAAGTGACCTCATGCATTGTGAAATATAAACTTTTATTTTGATCACTATTATTTAAAAAATCCGCATCAAAGGTTAAAGAAAGACATGTGCGCACACAGACTAATGCACACCCTCCAAAAATCAAATATCTTTGAGTTAAGGAGCATGGAGGTGGGTGCTCTACCTGATAATGGGTTTTGTGGACCCCTGCAGGCATGAACCATTGGCAGATCCTGAATGCTATGGAGGGATCAATGGAAGAATGGAAGAGAGAGAATGAACATCAACGGATGTATAAAGAAGCAGAAATCCTGTGGCATCAGTCTTTGGAAAGAGGTGAAGAGCTGGGCTCAGGAAGTAATCTGTTGTTAAGACACAAGGCTGCTGTAAGGTTTCCCATCAGTACGTGGATTATGACAGCGGAATTGTCATTTACATCAGCGCATAGTTTTATGCATCAGTGGCGCGGCGGTTAATAACATTTAGGAAACAATGAGCTTGGTCGCATCATCTCAATCTCGGCTGTCAAATCCACAAGTTGGAGAGTGCTGAGCTCTTGTTGATGTTTGCACAGACAATAGGTTTTGTTGCGGCCTTGTAACGGCGCTAATTCCTCATATCTCTGCGCTCCATGCGCCTGCCATGGCTGTCACTCCGTGCATATCTCTCTCGATGTATCAACTCCCACCATTGTCTTTGTGTGGTGTCTTCAATAATCCTGTGTAACGCCTGTGTATTCTGTTTTCCAGGACTGCATGAGTACCATGACCAGACTCAGCCTTCGATCAGACTGGAGACGTCTACAACGCGTGCTTCTTTTATTTCAGTGGAGGAATCTCTGTCTAGAGGCGAGCTAAGCCGACAGGGTTAAAGCCCTTGTTTTTATTCAGGAATAATTTAGTTAGGTCTTTCTGGAAGTGCAGGAACAAAAACACATCTCACCTTCGAGGAAAATGTGCCGTTAATCTAGTTACTGAAAAGCACAACGTTTCAAACGGACAACTGTAATCGTGACATCTGCCTGAACCTTTAAATCAAAACCACCACAACGTGTCTGAAATGGCTTGCTGGTCTCTTCCTTATTAACAGGAAGGAGCAATCGAGACAAATTGCTTCTTATAGTTGCTGTGAACCTGCAGAGGAGGACTCAACATGAGATTCGTGCACTGTTCACAGACGTTGCTTTTATGTACAATGATCCAGCTTACGTTCACACAAGCAATGCCTCCTGAGACTCTAGATGCCAAACGCTGCTGCAGCGCCCACTCAACATCTGACAGGGAAATGAAGCTCCTTCATAGTGCGCTAGCAGTCACCGGCAAGGCAGTTGTGGCCTGCAGCTACGGCCTGCCGGAGGGCGGCAGGTGTGTGTGGCTGGGTCTGTGATGGATTGACAGAAAGCAGCAGAAGAAAGAGGGCTGTGGATGGGTTGAGATGACTCCCTGACATATACGGCCGACATCACAATGTGAATTATGCTTGGCTGTAATGAGCAAAGGCAGCTGCATGTGAGCGCAGCTCTGTAGAAACACGCTTAAACTCTCTGCTATCAATCACACACAGAGCGGCTCTCTTCTATGACTTTGATTCCATTTCAAACACCCTTTCTCTCTATTCGAGTTTCATTTGCATTCAATTTGTTCCAGCAATCAAGACTATGAGAATAACATGATTGCTAAGGCACCAGTAGTTTTATTAACCAGCGCACTGTGGTTAAAGATTAGACTGGCCCAGTATTGCAGGTCAGTGGAGCACATTACGATAAACCGCACACAAAACTAATAGCTGTTAAATTCACTTCATATACAGTACCTGCAGCAGCTGGAGATCTAGTTTGAAGTCAAGCATCACTATTACTATCACATTAAGGAAATCAAAACCATGACCTTGGCATGATAATCTTTGAGTTGAGCTACAGGAACGCAATTACTCATACTTGAGTTAAGCATTAAACTTGTCTCGTTTTGTGCACGAATGAGACCTGAAATCATGCAACTTATTGAGGAGATGTGTGCTACGCTTATTCAAGCAATCAGACTTGTTTTCTAACTGGCGTGGAGAGAAAAAAATCAGAAGACTTGGGCCATGTCAACACTAATACGTTTTAGTTTGAAAACGCATCTTTTTCTCTCCGTTTTGCATGGCCTTCCGTCCACACTGTGGAATTTTTATTAATAAAAACAAACCTTTTTGAAAATGCTCTCCAAAGTGGATCAATTTGAAAACGCCGTTTTCGCGTTGTAGTGTGGACTGTCAAAACAGGGGTATTTAAAAACGATGTCGTAAGTCATGTGACGCATATTGTACCAATAGATATTCATATTTATACTGTATACTATATTGTGCCTGTTAAATGCTATTCACTTTCACACTGTTGCTGAAATACGTTACTTTGCACACTCTTCATATTCACAGTCCTGCAAAGATGACAGAAAATTTACTCACACTTGCTGTCCTGCGGCAATACATGAGAGCAGTTGCATTTTAGACCAAACCTATGGTGACTGAGTGTGACCTGGATGCATCAGTGAATGGTGAGATATTTTGCTAAATAAAATTATTTATCCTGCCAGAAGAATTGCGCGATAAATGTATTATTTATTTTTCCATCTGTATCATCTCAGTGAGCTTTTGTGAGGGTGTACGTTTGCGCAGTAAGCTGGACGGAGAGCGTTTTTAAACGAAAACGCTGTTTTCAAATGTATCCGGATTAATGTAGACGTAGCCTTAGATACCACCAGAATATTAGCGGTGACTTGCGACTTGGTGTTGGGCTCTTTTGATTTTTTTGATTTGGGTTAGAAATCAACCACAGAGAAGCAGCTCACGAACACTTCAAAATCCACATTACAATAACCTGGCAACCACTCAGATCACTTTCAAAATGTGACAGCAAGCAGCAGTCACATTTTCTTCAGAATATCTAAAGAATCTTGTTCTGAATAACTTGTTCTCTCTTTGTTCCTCTAGTATGAAGGTGTGAGAGAGATAAAGCGACGAGAGAGCAGTCCTGAATAAGTAAAACTCTATTCCACTCCACTTTCCATTATTAATACACATCCCTTCATCTGTCATTAACACACTCCTGCTCCCCCTGACTGCTTTTGTTCTATTAAAACTCCTGCCTATCTCTCTCTTTGTTTGTTTCTTTCTATGTTTGTTTTCTGCCATTCTTCCTCGACTGCTGTCTGTCTCTGTGGTTTTCTTTGCTCTTCTGCCTGATCTGTGAACACATTTACTCTTTCAGCCAGGGAAAAATGAAAAGTAATATGTTGACCTGAGAGTGGAATGACTGATCTATTTGCTCCATTAATCATGCCTGAATGATTAGAGTTCAGAGAGAGAGAGAGAGAGAAATGGAGGTGTTTCCAGCAGTAAGTTGACGAGTTCACTCTCATCAGATGAGACGCTGTAAATGGGCCAGTGAGGGAGTATAACCTGTCACTGCGTATCCAACCTGCATTTAGACCAACAATTTAATAGCAGTTCAGCAGCATTCCTGCTATTACGTCACAGGCCCTTTAAATTCAAATTACAAATGCAAAAAAAAAAATGTGATCAGTGTAATGGGGACTTGAAGAGCTAGCTGTATATTTAGTTATAATCATGGCCAGAGGGATGAATTGGAGAGTACTGACCCTGCTGTGGGTCCAGACCATGACTAAAACTTTCTCCAGTGACTATGAGAAAATTTGATAATTAGATAAAATAGTCAAATATGTGTCTCTTGGTTTTCATAATAGTACATATTTGCATTCATAGCCTGAAAGCAGCCATTTGAATTGCACTGACAAAAATGATTCTTTAGACCGACTTAAAAGGGCTATAGAATTCAGAAACCCTTGCTATCAGGGACACCGGTTGCTGTTAAGTGAACTGTCTATCTATCTATAAATTAGCTTAAAATAAATAAAACCCACAATAATTTCTACAGTTGGTAAAGTTTTTGTTCTGCACATCAACAATCTGGCATCAAGCATATAAAAAAATGTAAAGAAACAAAATTGTTTCTTTTACTTTTTTCCTATGGGGATTATTATTTGATTTTTCGAGCTGAACTGAACAAAACAGGTTTAAACTGGAAAGTGGAAACCATGATTTCCAATTAGACCAATATAAAAATGCACTTTAAATATCATTTCTCTGTTTTTAGTGTGCTATAATTTTTGAGTCTGTTATGTCAAGTTATCTTTATTGAATGTTAAATAACAAAGCATTATTGATATTTGTTATATTTTATTGATTCTGAGGACGAGATGATGTCTTGCAACCTGCCTATGTTAATTAGCCTATGTATTGATTATATTGATAGTTGCAGTTTGCAACATTTGACAACAAAATGTTAAATTCTGCTCACCTTTTTTTACAGTTCTTGCGGCAAAGCATTCAGAAATGCCAGTAACAGGAAGTAAAATACTCCCGGAGTTTAAATGAACACAATGGTGAAAGAAAATTCAAAAGCAAAATTGTGTCACTTTCCTTGAGGTTGTTGGGGGAAGATCTCCTCTGTCTCTTCTCCTCAGTCTTCTTCAGCTCTTCAGGGGTCTTCACCGGGATTATTCATGCTCTCAGGATTAAAAGTCAACCGCCTATCGCCCCTCTGCTCAACGTGCGTCACCCCATCACAGCCAATAGTGTGGCAGTGGCGGGTGCAACAGGCGTGATGGTTGGCCACCCACGCTTCCAGGAGTGCGGGGAGAGCGGTATCAAACGGAGAACATCTGTGAGCGCTGGGCCGCGTGGACCTGAAACAGAGGATGCCTTGGGCTAGAGGCTCTGCATTGGCCCACAATGCACTGCCACAGAGAGCGAGAGCACATCCAAACGCACCCAAACCCCAGTGTGGATAACAAAACGCAGAGAGAGTGGCGACGTGTGCCAGAGACCATCCACAGACTGGATGATCTGAAAATCGGAAAAGTTATAGTTATGGGAGGATGCACACACGAGGACATAAATATGACAGATTTTGTTTGTCATCTAAATATGATCTATTCAACATTGTGCGAAATTTCCTGGTAAATTATTCCAAGATGTCATCCAAATGAATAATAATTTTAAACCAACCTTCATTTTCACAAATTCCTCTTACTTTTCAAAGCCTCCCCTCCAACTACCAAGCTCCATTCTGGTATGTAACAATACAGCTTCCAATTGACAAAACCTGCCCAACAGTTTTGCCTCTTTGAATATCTTGTTTCACTCAAAAATATGTCAGTTTACTGAAAAACAATGAGCTGCAAACATGTTGGCTTCAGTTTAGTTTTAGTACTTTAAAGAGACATGTTGCAGGTTATGTGGCAAGATATAGTGATAGTAGAGAATAGGATGCCAGCTTTTAATAATATGTAAGTGTTGCATTCTAAGCATGGCCTACAAAGGGCTCTATAAGTAGGCTATAAACTGTCTTCTTCAACAATCTGTTATCTCTTTCAGATAGCTACTACTTTCCTGGCAGAGCAACAGTCTGTAGAGAACTGAGTAGCCTACCAAGTTAGTTAAAGATAGCTAAACGTGTATAGCTAGCTAATAACTCATCCATTTGTATGTTTTAATATAACGGCATTGCACAGTTAATGGCTACTGTAGTAATTCAAGAACAATAAGTAACAATGGGTCCACATGCATGCAATGTGTTGGCCAGGCATTCATGTTCATATTTGTTTATGTGCATTTAGTATGTTTCTTTCCTACGAATAAATTGTTGCAGTTCTCTCTCACGTTGTCATGACACTATTAAGCATGTCTCTCTCTGTTATCACATTGAGCTATGCTCAATTGTGTCTGTTTATTCCCCCACAAGTACAATTCTCATAATGTCTCTTCTGAGCTTCATTTCAATTAAATATTCGTCATCTGCCACAGCTCTCATGGTTCGCCGCTGGTCGCAAACAAACACACACACACACACGTGCATGGTGAGTGTTTGTCACTGATACACCGCTGTGACACACTGTCACCTGTCTGTGTTAGGTGTGTGTGTGTGTGTGTGTAGCAGCTGTTCCTGTTTTTAGCTCAGTTAACTCCTTTAATAGATGCCAGTTTGGACGCAGGTGTGAGAGTGTCCCTGTAGGTTTTTCAGGTCTCTTTCTCTATCAATATGAAAACGTGCGTATAGCTAAATGTGTAGATATGTTCATAGACATGTGTGAATATTGTGCGTGTGTGGAAAGTTTCAGTAAATTTAAGTATTTTAATTTTTAATCAGGATTTATTCTAAAGCAAATTCAGCAGCATTTGCAGTGGATGAATGCAAATATGAAAATCTTTCACCGTGCTTCATCCATTTTTATACAATTAAATCAATTAATTTGAGTGTCATATGAACGTAGGTATTATTAGCATAGCCGCTAATAAGAGGTGATTCATTTGCATGACTGCTCATTTCCTCTTCCTGTCACACACTTATTTCATTGGGCTCAATAATTCTCTCTCCAAATTTACACAAATGTAGCTCATACTGAAATGTGTGAAAGAGTCCCATGTGTGTGCAGAGCAGAGGAAAGATATAAGAGGATTGTTGGATCTTTATATCTCTCTCTTACACACACACACACACGTGTCAAATGATGTGTTACTATTTTTTTTTCTCATTATTACAAGAGGTCACAGTTTCATGTCTACCACCGTTCTCTAGACAGCCCATTGTGAACATACAACCACAGTATAGAAATGTGTATGAGCACTGATATTGTAAAGCAGGATACAGTGAAGAAAACCTTGGCAGCAGACCACACATATCTCATGTAGAAAAATACTCAGCTTGATCTTGAAAAGATGCATTCGTTTAGTGGCTGCATTTGGGATATCACAGGCATTACAGGGGCAGTTAGCAGCTAGTGAGTTGTAAATAACCCTCCATATAAATGAAAGGACCTTTAATATGATTTCAGAATAAATAATTGCAATTCATGGAGGGCTGCCTGGCGCTTCACATTTTTAATGTGCAATTGCATTTGCTTTGAATCTCCACACAACAATTGTGTTTGTTCTATTTTAAGGCTGCAGTGTTTGCTATAGGGAGTGTGTCCAGGGTCTGGCATGCTGGAGACAGGTCTTCCCAACAATTTACTTTTCAGAAGTAGCTTTTCATAGCTCGGGTGGCTTATTGGAGATATCAGTTGTGCTTCAGCAACTTTGTCTCAAATATATCTTCTAGTAGAAATAAATATAGACTCAAATGAGACACATTTTGTTATATAGAGCTCTAAAAAGAATGTGACTAACTTTTTAGTGACTTCTAAAAAGAATGTGAATCAGATATATTGGTCTTGAGGGAATTTAATGAGAAATATTCATATTCAGATCTCTGACTTTTGAAGACTTTGCATTGCTATATTGGCACTGGCATGTTTGAGAAATTGACTTTCTTTTTTATCCCTAAGGTCCACCATTGTTTAAAACATTATTTGAAAGCCCCTAAGCCTAAGAAAAAAATAGAAAAAGACGCTAAATAAAATATTCCAAGTATTTTAAGACATTTTAGCAATAGCAAGCTAGCTTTGAAAACAATACATCCCATTCCCTTCAGAGCGCTCTCCAAAACCACGCCTTCTTCAAAACACATGAGCAGAGCCAGAACAGATTCTGCAAATTATCACAAAAGATGGTGTTAAATTACATCTTGTCTCAAAGGTAGCAGATAACATAACAAAAATAATGAACGTAAACAACTTACAGAGCTCGGACCTGACTGCTGCAGAGACATTTTGCCCTTGATAGTGTTGCCAGAGAAACGCATAAACCCAAGTCTGAGGACTTCACATTTATTAATTTTGCAGAGGCTTTTATCTACAGCTCTGGATAGTCTGTCACAGGTTGCCATCTTGTAATTATTATAGTAACATCATATTGTGAAAAAAGCTCATTGTTTTTTGGCTCAGGAGGAACTGTAAATGGTGGCTGCTGTTTGTTTGCGCTGCTCGGTTAATGTATGTCTACAACTCTACATAGTCTCATGGAACGCGCTGATGACATGTGATGTCTGCGTGAGCAAGTTGTGCAAAGGTATGGAAATAGGTTGTCAGGCAGGCAGGACATCCTATCCGGTCCAAATGCAATGATTGAACAAACACTTTTTGTCCCTGAGACTTACACTGAAGATATATGTAAAAAATATATAAAATATAAAATGTAAAAATATTACTTTTCCAGGTCTAGAAATCACACTTTTAAAATAAGGCTTCCTTATTTACCCAGGCTTTCCTAGACTGTGCGAACCCTGGTTCTTCAAAGTTTAATAAAGAAAAAGAGAAGGTTGAGGGTGTGAATTAAAAGAAGAAATCTTAATTTTAATTGGCTTAGCTTATATTAATGCTTTTTAAAAATCATTTTAAGTAATCTCGAGGCCCCCTAGTGGGCCTCTGCCTCCTGGTTGAGAACCACTGCTCTAAAGATTACTGTTAGCTTTTTTGTTTATTTCATAGGAAAAAAATAATTCTCTTATTAATGAGAATAAGCAGACGTCTCATTTAATATCAGTACTGTAAAGAAGAAAAAAATGAGATGTTAAAGAGATCTCTTTTGTGATTTTTCTTTCCTACTCACTCATCGCTGCATAGTGTTTGCAGCCTAACAAAGCAGAGAGAGTGTTCACCTGTAACCCTTGGGCAGTGTACACACATGCGTGCTTGTTTTCTACATCTCATTCGCCTTGTATTGCATTGTGCTTCCTGTCGCACACAAACACACACCATAGCACACAAGTGCAGTACAGTGCAGAAAAACGCAATTATAACAGCATACATTTCCCCTCAGAAGCTGATTTCAGTGTGTGCGGTTGCGCGTGTCTGAGTTTGTGATTTTGTGTGTGAAAAAAGGCTGGGTAAAAGCGGCCTGTGTTCTGTTGATCATTGAGTTTAAAAAAAAATGATGTCAAAAAGGCAACTCTGTATTTATGGCTCGACAGATATCCTTCAGTTGACAGGTATACAGTCATTATGTGGCTGTCAGGAGTCGTCGCAGGGCGATCGTTGAGCCGCGAGCCCGTGTTCCCATGCATCAGAGAGAGCCTATTAGTTTACTTGTCTCCCCCTCAAAGGCCACGCAGCACCTCCAGACACCAGCAGGACAAAACAAGGTGTCATATTTATGGAGCAGTCAGCAGCACGCTGATGCCAGAGAGACTGACAACTGGATGCTGGGATTTTGCAGCTGAGGTAAATGAAATCCTGTCTCTGTACGTGACACCTGAATCCACGGCATGATGATGCTTTGACTATTGTCACAGCCCAATTAGAAGAAACTGGAACTGTTACATAAGAGGAAGAGTTTGTTTCATAATGACCTCACTTTTGCTGCTGGTGTGTTTTAAGAGCAGTCTAATATTATGCTACTTTGATCTCTGTATGTATTTACCTGTTCTTTGTTCAAAAGTCTGATCATTCAACCGTGTGCCCCGGGACCTCATCTGACATTCCCTCCGCTCTCATGGTGCCCCCGAAGAGTACGTGCGGTGGATCCAGCTCCTCTACACCAGCACCACCAGCTCCATCCAATGACCCACCGGCCTGTCCGAACCGTTTCCCACCACTGTTGTTGTGCATCAGGGATCCGCCCTCTGCCCCCTCCTGTTCATCCTTTGCATGGACACTGGCACGGCGGATATTCAGGCATCTCAGCCCTGGTCACTTCTATTCGCCGACGACATCTTTCCAAGCTGAGGAAGCCCGTCGTGGGCTCGATCGTCAAGTGCAAGACTGGAACAAGCAGTTGGACGTCCACGGATTGCACCTCAACCTCAATGGAGGTCAGGCCCCAGACCGACGGGACGATCAGAGTTAGAAGGCAGCCACTGAACAAAGTCACAGAATTCAAATATCTCGGTTCGCTCATCTGGAGCGATGGCGACTCCATCCCTGACGCCTGCGCCCGAGTCAACACGGCATGGCTCAAATGGCGACAAGTCACAGGCATTCTCTGTGACTGCCGAATGCCCATTACACCCAATGGCAATGTCTATAAAACTGGTATACGCCCAGACGCAATGTAAAGTTCCGAGCCACCACCAAACATGAGCAGGCCCTCCACGTTATGGAGATGAAGATGCTCTGCTGGTCCCTCTGCCTCACACGATTTGACCGCGTCATGAACGAAAATGTCCGAAGGCGCATGACGGTGGCTCGATTGCCTGGCGGAGGATATGAATGCAGTCAATATCGCCCCTGGTGATGCTCTGGATCGAGCCAATTGGCAAAAGGCATGCGAACAAGCGGACCCAGTGCAAATATGGGGCAGACGCTAGGATGAAGAAGTTGTTAAAAAGTTTTAACCAAAACCATTTACAGTGGGCCGTAAAAGTTTTTGAACAAACTAACACTTAAAAATGTCTTAATATAATTGAAAACCAACATTTAAAACAAGTGAGAGATAGAACAACCACACTTTTTGAGCAAAACCTTTTTAGGAAAAGAAGCTTGTTTAAAATGGTAAAAACAAAAAGAAGACAAGAAGTATGTCCTTGGCATGTGTTACTGGAACATGCTCATGGATATAATGTGATGAACTACACTTATGGCTAGCTTGCTTAGACACCTGTGTGAACTAATAAAGCTTGAGGTCTGAAATGTAAAGTTGGTAGATATTCATCAATCTAAGCTTTAGTTTCATTTGAAAATTTTACATAATGTATGTGACTCTAGCAATGTTCCATTGGTTATGTCCAAGCGGATGTTGGAGAATTCCAAATTATTGGAACACAACATGATAGGAAATTGGGAAATTTCAACTGGAGTATCCCCACCTCTGACTTTGTCTAGGAAGTGGCAGTAAAAGTTATTATGAAAGCATCTACAGTAAACTGTTCTTACATCATTTGTCTAATGCAAGGACTTTTTTGGCCATGATTTTGTCATCCGAGACAAATTTCTGAACGTAAAGGACTTCTGTTGTCGTAGGGTAAAATAAAATTGTGATTCTTTGGTCCCCTAGTGTGATATTCACAGATGTAAATTAATTGTCTTTCTGATGAATCTTAGCCTCTGACCAAGTTTTGGCAAAGACAGAAAATTTTGAGTCGCAGTCTGACAGCTCTTAAAGCTTGTGTCCACTGAAGAACCAATTGAAATGCACGCCACATTTCAATAAAGTGGCCACATTTCAGCTCTTGGAGACTGGTCGAATTCTTCCCAAGACAAAAAGCACTTTTCCATTAATTTAAATAATATTCGTCTCAAATGATTGTTAATGTACATGATGATCTTACCCAGGCTGGAAGATTTGTGAATTTATCTGTATGTTTGTCTTTATCTGGCTTGAATAAAATCTTTGCTTCATATAGAGAAAAACAATAACATAGATTGCACATTTTATTTACGTTTGCGTTGTTTTTCACCTAAATTCATGATCAAATGATTAAAATCCACTTTAATCATTCTTTTTGTCATGTTTTGCAGGTCTGTGGGTTCATCTTGCTCGTCTTGGGGTGTTTTCTGTCACCTGTTGGTGGCTCGCATTGCCAGGCAACACTTCCCATCAGTACTGCCTTTAAATCTGGTGTGTTTGCCCTTGTCTTTTGTCGGATTGGTTTGGTGTTCATGCTTGCAGTTTCTTCCTGTCCAGTTTTGTTTCCAGTTCGCTGTGCCATGTGTTTCGCTCCCTTTTCATGTCTGGATTATCTCAGCATCACTTCACTGGGATTCTCTTTGGACTATCTACCAGCAGACGACGCTCAGCCCATTGCAGTCTCTTCGCTGCCAAGGCCTGCCATTCACAATTGTCTACCCACGATTCTGATCATCCTGCTTGACTATTGTCTGTTTATAAATAAACTGACTTTCTTGCTTTTACGACTGGATCCTGAATTATTTCCTGAAATAACGATCTGACCTAAATGTATCCAGTGAATTATTCTGTGTTAAGAGACTTCTTCTGTCTAGCAACAACGCTAGAATGGAACAGCAAGAGGAACAGATGTTTGCAACCGGTCGTGCAGTCCATGCCTTGGTAGCGCAGGTGTCCGAGTTAACTGCCCAGTTCCAGCAGATGAAGACCGATGCTACGGCATCTCACACTGCACCAGACCCTCCGCCTGTCCCCCGATCATCACACTGAACCACGACTATCACCAACATCCACTGATTCTGATGAGCCACAAATTTTTGGCACTTGTTTTTTTGCCCCCCAGCCATCAGCTTTTCCTACAGAACACTGAAGTGGCGTTGGTTATCACGCTGTTGTCTGGTTGGCGGGACTTTGGAAAATGGCGGTGTGGGAAAATAACCATCCATGTTGTTCCTCGTTCCAGTCTTTCTCTGAAGAACTGAAAAGGGTATTCGACCATGCAGTCGTGTGCTGGCAGATTTGGGTCAAGGAAACCGATCAGTCACGGATTATTCTATCGAGTTTCGGACATTGGCTGCTGAATGCAAGTGGAACAAGGAGGCGCAGTGGGATATGTTCCTGCATGGGTTAGCTGACCATATCCAAAAGGAGATATTTGTGTTGGATTTACCCACTGACTTGGATGGTTTGATTGAGTTGGCTATCAGAGTTGATGCTCGATTGCATCGTTGTGATCAACATGTTTTGCAGAGCTTTGTTCCTGAGAGTGAGGCTTGCTCTTCGGCCATCCCCAACGCTACGGTCAGCCCTGCTTTCGATTCAGAACCCATGCAGGTGGGCAGAACTTGGCTTTCCCGGGAGGAGAAGAATTGTCAAAGGACATTGGGATTGTTTATATTGTGGAGTTGCGGGTCACATTGCAGAACTTTGCCTTTGAGAAATCCTCCTTTTCTGCCACTCTCCTCCTGGTCAGACTGCAATGAGCTGCTGCTTATCACAACTCTACTGGACTATGGAGCTGAAGGGAATTTTTTGGACATCACTCTGGCTCATCAACTTCCTGAGTGTTGTTTTTTCCCTCACCCCATCCTATATCTGTCAACGACCTTAATGGTCAAGCACTTCCATTCGTCACTCATTTCACCGGGCTGGTCAGTCTCACCACTTTTGGCAATCACACTGAAGAGATCGATATGATGTTAATTGACTCCCCTCCTCGCTCCAGTAGTTCTTGGACATCCTTGGCTTACACTTCATAACCCACACATCAGCTGGCATCAGAGCAGTGTCTTGTCTTTGAGTGACCATTGTCATGCTGCTTGTTTAGTGTCTGTGTGTTAATTTGTGTCTTGTTTTGTGTTAGAGAATGAACCTGCAGACATGTCTAACATGCCTAAGGAGTACCTTGATCTGAAGGAAGTGTTTAGTAAGTCTCGAGCTGCTTCTCTCCCTCCTCATCGTCCCTATGACTCTGCCATTGACTTTGTACCAGGTACTCCGCTCCGGAAAGGGAGGCCATGGATAAATATATTTCTGATTCTCTGGCAGCCAAACTCATCCGCCCTTCCTCTTCCCCTGCAGGTGCGGGGTTTTTTTTGTGGGAAATAAAGATAGTGCCCTGCGCCCTTGTATTGACTATCGAGGTTTGAACAACATCACGGTTAAGAATACTTATCCTTTGCCGTTGATGCCTTCGGCCTTCGAGCAGTTGCAGGAAGCTTCCTTTTTCACGAAGTTGGACCTTCGCAACGCCTATCATTTGGTCCTCATCAGGGAGGGGGATAAGTGGAACACTGCCTTCAATACCCCCAGGGGGCACTTTGAATATTTGGTTATGCCGTTTGGGCTATCCAATGCTCCCGCAGTGTTTCAGGCACTCGTCAATAACGTGCTGAGAGATATGGTCGATCAGTTAATTTATATATACCTGGATGATATATTGATAGTTTCTCCTTCTCTCTAGGAACATGTTCAGCATGTCAGGCGAGTGCTTCAAAGGCTGTTAGAGAATGGGCTTTTTGTCAAGCGGAGAAATGGATCCCGAAAATATTCAGGCTGTGGTGGATTGGCCAACCCCAGACTCCCGCAAGGCCCTGCAGAGGTTTCTGGGCTTTGACAATTTTTACCGGCATTTTATTCGCAATTACAACCGCCCCTTGACCTCCACCAAAACAACGTTCAGATGGACTAAAGTAGCCGATGCTGCTTTTTCCAACCTCAAGAGCTGCTTTGTTTCAGCTCAAATTCTTATTGCCCCTTATTCCTCTTGTCAGTTTGGGGTGGAGGCCAATGCCTCGGAGGTGGGGGTTGGTGTGGTCTTTTCCCAGTGTTCCTCCGAGGACGACAAGATGTATCCATGCATTTTTCTGGGTGCCGGCAAGGGACTATTGGATCACTCCCTTATCGATGATTACAACCGACAGGTAGGTTCCTCTGATAGCGCCATGAGGTGCTCTTAAGGGGACGGATACTGTCACGGTTTGCAGTTCTGTGGGTTCATCTTGCTTGTCTTGTTGTGTTTTCTGTCACCTGTTGCTGGCTCGTGTTGCCAGGCAACACTTCTCAGCTGATGAGCTAATCAGTTCAGCGCACCTGAAGCTTGTTAGTACTGCCTTTAAATGTGGTGTGTTTGCACTTGTCTTTTGTCAGATCGTTTTGTTGTTCATGCCTGCTGTACCAGCAGATGATGGACTGAATCCTGAGTTATTTCCTGACACTTTTGCCAGTATGATGATTAGATTCACTGTTTTGGACTCTCTTCTGGAACTCGAGAATGCAAGTACAGAATGATGTACACATTATGTCTAGTCTATCTCTTTAAGATCACATCGTGGTCACATTTCCTTAAAGAGTTCAAAAAAACTGTACAGCGCATAGCATTACATAGATTCTTTAGTTGACTAAATCTATTAATCTGAATGCTCATTCAATGTGCACACAGTAATCATCACAAAACTAGTGGCATTTTAAATTAAGTCAAGCATGACACTTCATTGCACATGGACTTGCAGCCACATTAAATGCCTAATATTCAAAGATCTCACACACACACACAGACACACACACTGAGCACCCGAGAGACACATTTAGCTGCATAACTAATTACTTTGACACACCCATGCATTTTTGGGGTGTGTCCTACATTCTCACCTTTGACCCAGGCCAGGCTACCTGCAACCACATGAAATGAAGCAGGTTTGCGCTAAGGGGGAGGTGGATGTTGAGGGCAGAACTCCACTGCATTAATCCGGATTAAAACCCAGAAACCGTTTCAGCTCTATATTAGTGAGAAAGACAGATTTTGCAGAGAGATCAAACTTAAAAGAACACCAAAATCTTCTGATTCTCAGTAGAGGGGAGTCATTAGTTAGTTAATTAATAGTAGCAATGCGGCTAATTTAACTATATTTTCAGTAGCTTCATAGTAGCTCAAATATTTGCAAAACTGTGGTTTTACCATTGCCAAGTTACTTTTGCCATTTTTTTTTAATTACAGCCAAGTGGAATGAGGCAGCTATCAAACTCACTCTCTTAAAACTTCTTTTGTCATTCACATATGTATCACTGGAAAGTATTGTCTTTTTTTAATTGTGAAGTATTTCATTTTGCTGTTCATCTTTTTTTTTCTAGTTTTTGTAATTGTTGTTTTTGTATTTATTTAATTTATTTCTCTCGTATTTAAGTTAATTGCTGTCACACTAATCAAGAATTATTATTTCAAAAAGCTGGTTGTTTTTGTGGCAAGTAAATAGCCTACTGAACTAATTAAATTATTAATTATATTATTTGATATTTATTTAAAAAAATATTTCCCCCTTAAATAGTTTCAATAGTTTTCTATTTTTTAGCAACTTGTAGAGTAGCTAGCTTTTAAGCTGATCAAAAACTTGATTCTTTTTGGTTTGCAAACTGCTTTAAAATTAATTTCCACAGTGATTGTCATGATAGGAATGAAGGTTTGAAAATGAAAGAGAGAGAAATCTAAGAAAGTTCTTAATCAGGTTAATACCATTATTGTCAGTTGGGATAACAGTTGCCCTGACATGTCAAAAGTGAGGAATGCTTCAGTGGTTTCACCAGTTCAACAGTTTGACACAATGTTATGGCTTTCAGGTAGCATAATCAAACAATTTCTATAACCCACCATCAAATTAAAAGGTCATACTTTATATTAGGTATCTTTAACTACTATGTACTTACATAAAAAAATATAGCGACAAATGTGACAAATGTGTCTCTCGGATGCTCAGTGTGTGTGTGTGTGTGTGTGTGTGTGTGTGTGTGTGTGAGATCTCTGAATATTAGGCATTTAATTTGGCTGCAAGTCCATGTGCAACCAACTCCTTGATGGCGAGGAGTTCCCTATTGCCGACATTGTAATTGCTCTCCGCCAGGCTGAGTTTGTTGGAGTAAAAGGCGCATGGATGGAGTTTGGCTGGGGTCCCCTGCTGCTGAGATTACACCTCTTCTACCCCGTTGGTGGAGGCATCCACTTTGCACTGGTGAATTTCTCCTTTAGATGTTGAAAGTCTTCGTTGGCAGATGGTGACCAGGACAGAGACTTGGGCTTGTTTCTCAGGAGGCTGGTGAGAGGATTGGTGATGGACCTGTTGCCGTAGATGAACCTTCGGTAGAAATTGGCGAAGCCAAGGAAACAATGGAGTTCTTTTATGGTGGATGGTGTGGGCCAGTTCTTGATGGTTTCACGGAGGTGTTCCAGTGCAGCTGGGACAAAGATAGCGGAATTTGATGGTTATCTTGTTTAGGGAGCGGTAATCGATACAAGGCTGCAAGCCTCCATCCTTCTTGCCCACGAAGAAGAATCTCGAAGCAGCAGGGGATGTAGAAGGGCGGATGTAACCTTGTTGGAGGGCCTCTTCTACATACTCTTCCATGGCCTTCTGTTCGGGGAGTCAAGTCAAGTCAAGTCATCTTCATTTATACAGCGCTTTTAACAATGGAGATTGTTTCAAAGCAGCTTTACAGAGATAAACATACAATTTATGGTAACAGAGATTGTTTTGGCTTCATAGCGATTTTGAACAATGTTATTTCCGGCTAAAGTTGGTTTTGATTGATTCACTTCCAGCAAAATTATCATTTGTTATTACATTAGGGGCCACTAAGACGACGGCGTTCTCTCTAAACAGACTTTAAACGCGAACCTGTGACCTGATGGCGTTCACATGCACATTAAAAATTGATTCTATAGTTATATTCGTTTGAATATGTGTGCGCAGGTTTGTAATTTCCCTACAAACCATGACTAAACAAACTACTTGTCTTGCCTATAAATTTGATACAAAATTTAATTTTATCACTTCGAGGTACGCGAACCGGATTTTCAACAACGCTTTATCTGTAGAGTGGTAGAGTGATAAGAGATCAATTTTTCTATGGGGCACTGGTTCACCCGGCATCAGGTCGATGGCGCAGTCCCATGGCCAATGTGGAGGCAGCAGAGAGGCTCTTTTAGGGCAGAAAACGTCACTGAATGGGGCATAGCAGGTTGGGATGTCGACCGACTGCTTCTCGACAGGACTCTCAATGGAGGTGGAATTCATAGGCAGCACCTCGACCGGAGCTGGAGCAGGACAAGGGAGCAGAGGGAAGCAGTCGGGAAAGCACTTCCTGCCCCACTTCAGGACTTCTCCGGTTCTCCAGAAGATGATGGGATCATGCTGCACAAGCCACTGGTGCCATCAGCAGTGGAATTCTCTCAGCGGTGGAATTCTCCAGAACCAGGAGGTGGATGGATTCTACTTGGAATCCATCCACTTGAACTTGGACTTGACCGACCTGTAGCTCAATGGGACCGGCGCTGTAGCAAACATGCTTGCGGCACAGTTGTCGTCCAGTCACCGGCTGGACCTGGTAGACTGTTTGGGTAGCGGTCGTCGAGAGGTGGAGTCGGCGGCAGAGGTTTCCGGAGATTAAGTTCCCGGCTGACCCAGAGTCAAGGAGGGTGTGAACTGGGAGAGATACATTAGCAGCAATAAGAGTCAGAGTGGTGGTTAGTGGTTTTGAGTTTGTGATGGGGTTCTTCACTCACCACAGGACGTGGAGGACGAATGGGGCATTCGGAGATGATATGCCCTCCAGCACCGTAGTACAGGCAAAGCCTCTGGGTCAGCCGCCTCTGCCGCTCTGTAAACGGAAGTTGTGTAGAGTCGATCTGCATGGGTTCATAACCTGGTTCTGGAGAGCTGAGGTGCTCTGGCTGGCAAAGGGAATAGGACAGTGCTTGACCCTGGTGCTCTTCGAGCCACAACTGCATAAGATGGGTGACGCAGGTAGATAGTTGGATGAAGCTTTCGAGTCCGATGGAGTCATCATATGCAGCGAGATGCAGCCGCACTCTAGGATCTAATCCCTGCGAGCACTTATTCCAACCGCTGGCCGCTGTGAGGGTCCTAAACTTGAGTGAATAATCATGAATTGACATTTTTCCTTGATGGAGATGATAAAGCTGTTCACCCACTGATGAATCTCCCACTGGCTTGCTGAAGACGCCGCGGAAATGTTGATGAAATCTGTCAGGGACTGGGTTACCGTACCAGCCTGGGTCCAGATGGTTTCGGCCCATTGGAGAGCTCGCCCCGTCAGCTGGGAGATGACAAATGCGATCTTCGCCCGATTTGTGGTATAGAGATGCGGCTACATCTACAAGGTCACAGTGAACACTGCAATAGAAATCCGCTGCAGTCCTCCGCCGAGCCAGAGTAGGGCGCTGGTTTAGCCATGGGACTGGCGATTGTGATCGTCGAAGAAGTGGTGGAGGTGATGACGGAAGTGGTGAATGGTGCAGTGGTGACGGCTGGTGTGATGTCAACTGGATCTTCCGGGAACGGTTCTGATGTGCTCATGATGTTGTCTTTACTGTAGATTGTCCGGTCTTCTGTTACAGAAGCAGACTCAAGAGATGGATATGAAGTTAACAGGAGTTTATTGACAACACAGAGTGGGAACAGAATGCAGGTAAGTAATATAAACAATGATGATTTGGAGAACGGTGTGCAGGTGATGAATGGAATGAATCTTCTTACAGGTATGAAGACTGATGGAGTGTGAGACGGATGATGGAAACGAGGAACACTAGAGACACAGAGGAGAAACAAGACGCTGCAGATAGAGACAATGGAGATGGAGACTGGAGAATAGACGTATGACAATCAAGATAATCGATAGCTGGGTAAGTAGTCCGAGACCAGACAGTGAACTGAGGTGAAGAGTGTGTCTTTATAGTGGTGGTGATGATGGTGATGATGAGGTGCAGGTGTGTGTGATTAGAACGCAGGTGAGGGAATGCACTGTGATTGGCTGGTGTGAGAAATTGGCTAATCTGTAACAACTGCATGGCAAAAGTCATTGAATCAAATTATTAATTTAAATGTAAGTACATAGTAATTAAAGACAATATAAAGTGGAACCAATTAAAAAAACTGAGCATAATTTAAAACTGCAATATTCTGAACAATGTTTCAGGTCGATGTGCATGCACATACAGCTGTTTTTAGCAGGAAAATATGGTATCTTATTTTTACTCTTATTTTTTTTTTTTTTTTTTTTTTTTTTACACTCTTCCCCTGCAGGCCTCTGATTTAGAGTAGGATCAATACAATCTCCCAACCCAGAATTTATTTTCTCATCGGACCCATTGATCTCGATCACTGAAAGTTTCTGGGTGAAAAAAGAAGGAAAAACAAGACAGTAGAGTTTCTTCTTTTACCTCATTTTATCAAAGGTATATAGATTTTCTTCTTTCACTGAACACTAAGAAAAGTGGTGGAATGTTTCTTGTGTCTTAGCTTTTTATGAATAATAACATGTTATTCAGCTGTGATTTGTGCAGGCCAGAGCTGCTATGACCATACTATAATTTTAAGATAAATCATAAATCTGTGAGCTATGCCTACACAATGGGTTGAGGCATTATAGACGCACTCCTGACAGGAAGGCTGTGCCAAACAGTAGGCAGCAAAATTGCGCTTTCTTATAATACACCTATCATTTTGGCTGAAATCTAAGGTAGCATTACACAAGAAGTCAAGGTTTGACAGGTTAGCATGGCCAGTTAGCATCTGCTATATCATAATAGATGTTTGTTAGTGACCTTTTTTTTTCTTTTTTTTTTTCTCATTCACTAGTAGGATAGTCGACTTGGGAATATGCATGTTCTTGTAGTGCCATTAGGCAGTCATCACTGCAATGACATTTTTACTGCAGCTCTATGAAATTAAAGAATAATTGCAGAAGCAAATTGTTGTGACCTTTGTAATTAAAAATATAAGTATGTGCATAAAGTTGATGAAAAATAGTGATAATCCTGGCTAGAAAACACTATTCCTTTGGTCAATGAAAGAAAGACTTTAGCAACCAAACTACATTTCCCATAAATCCTTTTGGCAGCATTAGAATGATAAACTACACAAAAAAAAATCATCAATTACACAGAAAAGTTTCACATGTGCTGACTAATTGAGCAGCCTTAATGTACACAGGATGTATCCAAACCAATCTCACGGCAATTCGTACAAATTTTACGAGGTGGCTAATTCGTACTAATTCATACGACCTGACTCGTACGAATTAGGTCGATTTTTGCTAAATCGTACATATTTTATGAGTTGCCCAATTCGTATGAATTCGTACGAATGGCCTACACCTGACCCCGCCCCTAAACCTACCCATCACCTGGGTTTAGACGAATCGTACGAATTTGTACGAATTAGCCACCTTTTACTCACTCATACACATTCGTACAAATTGGTCGTGAGATAGCTTTGGATGTCTAGTGTTTATTTTGTTAAAACTAGAAATGGCATGTGTCAAAATGTTTCTACATAACATGTAATGATTTTGACTACATTACTGATGTGAAGGCCTGGCTCAGGAGATCTAGTAGTATAGGATCCCTACGTATGCTCCACATGCGTGACAGATGCAGATTTTCCCGCACGGACTGGGACAGAATAAATCACGCGCCAAACTCGCTGTCATATTGAGCACACGCCGTCCCTGCGGTGGCTTCATGTTTTCTAAATGAAGAGTGTGGACTGGTGCGAGTTGGCAGCCGGGACTTTGCCTAATTTTTTGATAACGCCTCGGTGGGTTTCACTACAGCATCTGGACGACCCAGAATGCTGCGCCAATTTTTAATAGGTTGCTGCTCTTTGCATATTAGCCCAGTGCAGCACAGCTTGACTGAATCTACCCTGCTTCCCCCACCACTATGTGTGTGTGTGTGTGTGATGGGCACCTGTTAACTGTGCCAAGTAATATGTTTCGTTAAAAATTTAATCACCTGCAAGTGCAAAACAAGTGCAATGCAATCATACGTTAATTAGCAGAGCAATTAACACTATTCTCTTCTATAGCTAACGCGTCTACACACGTGTGACTGACTTCCTCATTAGAGTGTGCCCTGTGATTGCATGTCTTATTTACAAATGTTTGTTTCTTCATTTGTTCATGTAGCCTATATTTACAGATTGTGCATGCACTTAACTACAAGTGTAATAAACAAATTGTATCACAATAGACCTCAGTCAGGGTAGATGTTATATTCAGTCCGACACAAATGAAAATGAGTATGTGAGGAATATTCTGTCTTAGGGAAACATATTGTATTAAGTTTAATAGAAAATATTATTAATATTAATATATTACTATACAATAGCCTATATGCTGTAATTATGCATTGTGTATTTTGTTCTTGGTATATAGCTTAGCAACATGCTAATATCAGACTGTAAAGAAATCAGTTGAGTCTTGAGAGGAAATAAACAGACAGCAAGTGAATTTGATTTCAGCTTGGTTTTTGTTTTAAAATTTTACTGTCCAGGTCTTGCATTTTCCAAAAGCATCATAAGCCTAAGATCATAGAACCATTGCCACCAATGGTCTCTATGATCAACTTAGCTCACGATGCTTTTGAGAAATGCAGCCCCGGTCAGGTTAGGTTGGATCAGGTCACAGGGTCTTGTTTATGGGCCGGGTTCAGGCCTTAAGTTAATGCCTGTGGCGACCTCTACTATTGTGCTGGTTTTCTACTATGAATATTTTATTTATCAGAAAAGTATTTCGCTCACTTTTTGTTAGGACAACTGCAAAATGACTAGGCAGTGGCTCAATCCTGTGTAATAAGGAGGCTGTAGTGAATAATTATGTTTGGACAGAGATGTGTGGCAGCTGATCAATACTTCTGAAAACCACTGACCAGTAGTTCTGTAAAAGAAAGAAAAAAAACTGCATGCTTAGCAATGACTGAAGCAGAACAATAGATAAAAAAACAGCTTTCTAGAACAGAGAACACTGTGACTTCACACTCAATGTGTGTATCAAAGCTGTGAGAGCTGAGCGGAGGGTCACTGATGGCTATTGATCAGACAAACGGACACACTCATAGATCCGTCTTTCATCCAGCACTATAGATTCATGTGTCAGTGTGTTAATGTGTCTGTTTCTACTTCCTTCCTGTCCAAGTGTTTGTGAGAGAGTTTTGTGATGTATAATATGCGATTTAAAAACATTTTCTTGATGCATCAACACAATGCATTGTTTCATTAATTTATACATTTGTTTGATCATTAATTCAGTCCAGCAGTTATGTTCCGTATGTGCGAGCAGGGAAATGTGCAGGCCATGTGTGTGTCTTCTGCTTTATCTGTTAGTAAACTCAATAACAACAGACAAGTCTCCACTGAGAATGCAATAAAGATATGAATAATATTTCCTGAACAAAATTTGCTCCAACACCACTCGTTAATTCATTAAAAATTATTTTGTTCAGTTATTTACTCATTCTCTCGTTTATTCAATCATTAATTTATCCATTCATTCACTTGTTTGTTTAATTCATTTATTCACCTTTTCACCCTCATCTTCACATTTAATAAGTTCTCAAGGTTATTTTCGGAACCATTGCTTCATGTGTCATTATTTCGTCAATGCTCAAAATATCACCAGCCTCTTTCAGTGGCTCATTTATCATGACTCCATGGTTTAAGTATGACAGACAAAAGTGAGGCTGCTGCTGTTTTGGGGGGATTTTTCCTGATAGCATGTGCCAACCAGGCGCCATGGTTGTAATTCGATTTAGCCAGAAACAGCTTTAAAAAACGAGAAATGACCACTTCCATTGAGCATGCATGCTTGGAAGCCTGCGTCATCGCTACAAAGTCCATCCTAACAGATGACTTATTGTAGAAACATGTTCACACACACACTCACACACTGTGAAAGATACACAGCAGTCCCCTGATCATCTCTAATGAGCATTGGAGCAGTTGCGTGCTGGTGTGTTTAGACCATTGGGTGCATTCTGATGGAGCCCGTGGTTCATTTGTCAGAACTACATGTGATGATTAATGAACTTCAGTTTCTGAAAAGTGAGACACAACAGAACTACTGCAGTCCAATCCATTATTATACCAATACAAGACCTGAGAGAGACATATGAAGGGAAAGACAGGATTGAAGTGAAGTGAGCTGAATAGAGTGCTGCAGTGATGACGAAGTTTTTGTAGGCCAGCCCGGAAGTTAGTATGACCCTGGCTCCCTCTCAAAAATCCAATTGGCACAGCAAAAATCCAATTGGCACAGCTGATTGGTTCCTGCTGTATCAGTAGCCAATAAGCTTGTATGCTGCAACCTTCAAATACTGGGTAGCATTTGCTTAGCAGTGCAGCACGCTTTCAGAGATCCTCTGAAATTCAACATCTAAGATAAGAAAACAGGTTTTTATCCTATATCACTATGTGTTTTTGCATAGTCTGCTTTATCAATTCCTCATGAAGTAACCACACACAAGGTTTAATTCATGTCTCATGTCAACAGTCCTTTTTAATGCTTAGAGTGAATTACTAAGCATATTAGCAGCCAGCGAATATGCAATTTTGCATTTATGCAGCAGCAAGCAATGTAGTTGCTGTAAAGATACAGAGACAAGCTTTGCTGAATTGTTTAAAGTGGAATAGGCTTTCGATTGTATTCACATATCTAATGGAGCTACATAAATTCCTAGTATTTTTGTACAACAGCAGCAGCATGTATAACAAATTCAGATTGCAATGTTAGCGAATATCAACAGCAATTGAACACTAGCAGACGTTGCGGTTATGGGTAAGTTTACATGACAACGAAATGCTTAAAATAGAGAATGGAGAATTTTTCCTTTGAGTTATCCGCATACAGACGACACCATTGTCAAAACTATCCCCATTCACACGGATCTGCGAAAACAACTAAATACGCTGTATTCTGCTGCCAGGCCGTTAGATGGCGATGAAACACTATAGACTGAACACGTAATACGCGTGTGCAAGACGTCATCGTCTTCAGAGATTCACATTTTAGTTGTTAACGCGGAGACCGTTTTCAAAAACTTGCACTTTGAAACCCGTTTTCAAAAATGTGCGTTTTCAGGCACCCAAAGCGCTGTTGTCGTGTAAACCAACGGCCAAAACACATAAAAAGTTTTACGTTTTTAGTTGAAAATGAGGTCATGTAAACAGCCCCTAAGTAGACACTAGGGCAGGGATGTCCAATCCTGCTCCTGGAGGGCCACTGTCCTGCAGTGTTTAGCTCAATTAAACACACCTGAAACAGCTAATCGAGGTCTTACTAGGCATACTAGAAACTTCCAGCAGGTGTGTTGAGGCAAGCTGGAGCTAAACTCTGCAGGACAGTGGTCCTTCAGGACCGAGTTTGGACATCCCTGCACTAGGAACTTTAAGCAACAGCTGCTGATGTAACGGCAACGGCGTTCTGGCGTTCTATTGCGCATGAGCGACTTTAACTGCTACTTCGTGACGTTCTACTGTAACCGTCTACTACGGGAGAACAGCTGATTTTCCATAGTCATTAATAAATTACAGATTACATTAGGTTATGTGGCATTTTAATTGTATCTGTACAAATTTACAAATCTGTATATTTTATTTGTATTTTGTTAAATGATTGAATGATTCATTACTCCCTCGTCTTTATTTTTGCTTAGTGATTTTTGCATTCTTTGGCTACAACAGTTAACAGTTTACCTCTGGTGGCCGTTGCCATTCCTTCAGCAGCTGTCCCTACTGTGTGTGATCGATCAAAAAAGCCGATCATGTGTCGGCTAATGAGTCGATCATGCAATGTGAACATTGCCATGATTTAAATGCAAACAATGTATTCACCTTATTTACATAAGAAGTATGCAAGCTGCATTTCGACAGAATTATATGTGGGCATACTATTTCATGCTATTGATACTATTATGCTATAATAATATAATTTTGGCAAACGCTCCACTGGGTATCTCTGTGTGTCTGGAGAACATCAGTCGTTTCCGTTTCTGCGCATTTTGCAGCGGTGGGCAGTGTGGCCGATCATGGACATGTTGTTGATCCTGAGCGGTGGCCATCAGAGGTGTTAATTATTAGTCGGAATCACTCACTGCTCAAAACGCCGAGGTATTTGCTTTAACAACAGGAGTGTAAATATGACACTCATTGCAGTGTGGACAACTCATTGATGTAGCAGCACTCCTGAGATCACTACAGCCTGAGATGAGTGGAGTGGTCTTTGCATTATCACGTGGATATATGTAATTCATTGAAGTGTTCATGCTGCTGTGAGGACCGAAAGTCGGATTGGATGCTGCAGAGTTTCGGAAGTGATATCTACATATAATGTGGGATTCACTCTTGAATTGCATTGATTGAAAACCATTGCACGGGACAGAGATATGATATGCCAAAGTAACGCATTAGCAATGTAACTCAGACCATAGATATAATAGAAATATCTTTTCAAAATATTTTGAGTTCTATTCCAAATATCGTTAATCTAAATGTTTCACAGTACATTACTATTCTTATGGTGGACGTTGCTTACACTGCATAAGCATTGATTAGAGCACCCTCATTAAATTCTGGGAAATTTCTGGATTCCGTAGCCAGGCTGGGCATTCACGTCTAAACATAAACCTTTTCTTTTACAGTTTTTCTCAATTGCTAAAACACTAAAACTCATTGGCTGAACAAAGTTCTCAGTTGCCTGAGCTCATTTAGCTAATTGTGCAGTCTGTTGTCAATACCTTAAACCATTTCACATGGTAAAACACAATTTGCAGATCTCACTTAGACTTTTCAGCAAAACTCTAAACACATTCTCATTCTCAAAACACATTCTGCACTCTATTACACATGTCATCCATACTGGTAAACACAAGTGGCAACAATCAAATACAGATAGAGAACACAATGTCATTGATTGAACACAACCACTCAAAATTTATTTAACCTGTTTCAAATGATGCCCAAAGACAAGAAGAAGCACACTGATCACATGTTTACTCCTTTGATTTTTGTCTCTTTTAGTACTTTAAAATTGTAGTACAGTGGATTGTATAGGCTGTATACTGTACAATAAACAAATGGTATGGCCCTGAACATTGTGCTTTCCATTTGTTACAGTAACAGCACTGACTGCTCAATAGATTTTGACTGGTTGCAGGTTCATATCAACAAAGAACAAGACTTACAGTATCACAGAGACAAAGGACAAGTTTGTGAGATGCAAGGTACAGTACTGTAAAAATAGGGGAACAACGAGGATGAAGAACAAAAAAAATTGCAAAGAGCAAAGCAGAGTAGTAATTTCTGATCAGTTTTGAACTACAATGATAGAACATGTTTTCGTTCATCAAAAGACAATGATGGAAAAATATGTAATTTTGAGATGAAAAATGTACTTCTCCCTGAGAACTATATGTTTTGAACAATGTGTTTTCTATTTTTTGGTATATTGTTTACTGACTGCTTGATAGTGTATATCATTTTGATCACTTTGTTTATGATTTGAGAGCAGTGTTTGATTTTGAACACAGGTAAAACTGTTTTGAGGCGAAAGTTTCATTTTGCAAGAGGAGTCAGAGGTTTTGTAAATAGTGCTTGAAGACGAGGTTTTGTGTTTGATGTTTTCAGAAAAAGGAGCAAGGTTTCAGAAATTGTGTTTTAGCAATTGAGAAAAACTGTAATCTACGAAACATAAAACAATGCCTTATTTGTTTTAAGAAGGGTGTTTACAGTCTTTCTGTCAGGATTCACAGAGGAAACAGACTGTATGGTAAGTTATTGTCGTTTATTTGTGCAGATGGATACTCAGTCGGAGATAACAGGTAAGGATCAAATGACATGGAAACATTGAATAGGCTTAGCTGAATGGTAATGTCCTTTTCTCTCTTGCAGATGGTTTGGAAGCAGTCACACTGGAGTTGGATGGAACGGAAGGATCGGGAAGCTGGTAAGTAGCAGGTGAGTGGAAGGAGAGTCTGTGAGTCATGTAGCGACAAGACCAGACAAGTGACTGCAGTGAAGGTGAGTGCTTTATAGTGCATGTGGGTGATCAGTAATCAGGTGATTGTGAACGGGGGAGTGGGTGATTGGGAATGAGTGGGCGGCGATGGCGATCGTGACGTGGATGGAATCCTGACTCTTGCATTTGATGTATGAGTAAAATACAAGCATATAGCAGCGTATTAAGTTTATACAGCAGCAGCAAGCCATTTACTTAAGATTACTGCGAAGCATAGCGGAGAAAATGTTAAATGAGAAAATGTATAGCCATTTAACTGGGGCTCACTTTATTTGGTCAACTTCCAACAACACTTTTTCCAAAACTGATGTTTTCATTAACCCGTGTGAGTTACAGGCTGATTTCAGCTGAACGCGTGTTAGAGTCATGCTCCATTATTCATCCGTTGTCTAAATGTCCACATTTACAAATAGGTGTATAGAGGGTTTTGACAATGACGATTACCAAATGATGCTAAATCACTATTTGCTCAGGTGGTTGTAGGGGGTTTCGTTTCTCATCTCTATTAGCCTGCAACGTGTTATAATTTGTAACCCGTCCTGGCAAAATTAGTCAGAAAGCGCACAAGATAAAGACGAGCTACAGGCTTTTGGTCGATTTTGGTCAATTGGAGGTATTGAATAAATTAAGCCCTCGTCTAGCAATCCCAATGCTTCAAATAGCAATTAAACGTCTATAAATATCTTTATTTATATCTTTAAAGATATCTTTATCTTTATTCTGAGAGGATTACCTTTCTTTTTTCCAAGAAAAATTACACGGGGGGGCTGAAATGTCATCTTGCCTCTTGGATGATCTCCTGACGTACAGTATTGGCTTGTATTGTTCAAATATCGTGTCACCTGCTCTGTTGGGGGGTAATTCATGTATGCTATATTTTACAGCAGCAGCGACTTACTTGCTCACAGCAGCGTTTCATGTATGTATTGGCAGTAGCAAGTTCCATAGTTGCTCTGCAGCAGCAGCAGCAGCAGCAGCAGCAATAAAAGTATCAGCAGGGTAGCAGATTTATTCCGCCAAGACCAAAAATATCAACATTGTCATAACCATTACAATGCCAAACACTCCGTGTTGTCATGACAGAAATAAGATCTGTTCACATTATGAATTTTGAAGCCTAAATACAATCACCAGAAGTAAAAAGCTAAAGTGAACAAACTAGGTCACACTTTATATTAGGTGTCCATACCAAAATTAAGTTCAATGTAGTTGTGCTGATGTTTTATTGCAAAACTCTTGTGCTGCTATTGAGGTGGGAAACGGGTAAGGTTAGGGACAGGTTTGATGGGATAGGCTTAAGGGTGGGTTAAGGAGTAAAGGAAGGTACAACAGAGTAATTGTAGATGTAATTACAGAGATTAATTACAGCTGTAATTACATGCAGGTATTTTTAAATATATAAATACATTGTAAAAACGCAAAAATAATAAATAAATAAAAAGTAAAGTTATGACAACTTCTTATGAAATTATGTTCAACCAACAAACCATACTGAGTTAGAGGAACTTAATAATTTGGAAATAATAGTTTTTAATTAAGTCACTCCAACTTGAACCAATTAATCGTATCTATTTCGGTAAAAATCCACAGCTATCAAAGCACATACTTAATGTAACTTATTTAGCGTGCATATTTAATAAACAAGTAAGATATTACTTCACTGGCATCAACACAGTCATTGCTTATAGAGTTAATGTAGTGTTTACCTTCATGTAGTCTACTCTTTAGCAAAATGGTAACCACAAAAACAATTACAACTTAATAATAAAATATAATCAATTAAAGCAGAAATTTGATTAAAATGATTGTCAACAGAACTAAACAAATTAGTGTTTGCAACTTAAAAGGTTTAATTAAATAAATAAAAAAATATGTTAACTTGCAGCCATGTATTTAAGTTGTGGTAACTTGGTAACACTGTATTGCTTTTTAGAGCGTAATTATTTATTTTTATGTATTGTAAATTATGCATTTATGTAAAATGCATTAACAACAAACAAAAATACAATTCATTTTTAAATACATCATTCACAGTTATCATGGGATGGGCAGTTCGTTTCCAAATTAAAGTTCAAATTAAAGCCTGTTATCCGTCTCAGAGCTGTTTGGTTCGAGTTTATTTAATTGAAAATGTATTTGAAAAATACTGGAAAAGTGGTGGAAAAGTGGGAGGTCACTGTTGCACTAAGAATTTAAAGTAGGTACAAATAAGAAATATGTGGAGGACTGCTGGAGTCAGATAATGACGGGTGAGTGTGGAGGTGGCACACACAGGTTAAGGATGCTGTCACTGGATCCCTTTTTTGTCTAGGTCAACAGCCATTCCCAATGGGTGGATGCGGTCAGAGAAGCAAAGGGGAACGATGCATGCATCCCAGGCCCTGAGGCCACACGCTCTCTTTCTTTATTCTTTGTTGCATTCGTGACACTTCCAGAAGGAGGCACAAGGCTTGGTACAGAGGCTAGGGAAATTTCCCTTTGATTTGATTATATGTGCTGCTGTGACGCACCCATGAATGCGTTTGTGTGTGTGTGTAAATGCATTACTGAACACCCCCAGATGGCCTTGCATCCACAAGGCCCAGACTGAGAAGACGAGAGGAGGACGTGAGCGTGTTGCAGGGAGTGTGTTGGAACCGGGATAGCTGGGATGGTACAACTGTGAGCCACGGGTACCAAAGCTGCAATTACACACGTGGGAAGGCTTGGCTCAGGAAGGGAAGTTCAGTAGAGGTGTAAAATCAAGACGTTCTTTGTGTTCTCTTTATGAAGTTGCAGTTGAAGAATGCAAAGGAGTCATATATAAATATGTTTAACATGCAGGGTCCTCCAAAAATGTGGACACTTAAATTATACTTGATTATGAATGTTGTTGCATTCAATAATAAAACAAGTGACATGTATGTTAAAGAAAGTAAGCTCAGGCACACTGTTTTCAAGAAAAAAAATCACAAAAAGAAGTTTGTCAAAATGAAATCAAAATTGCCTCTATCAACTAAATGTATAAATATTATATGAAATATGATAATTTAAATATAATAAAGATAATAAAGCATGCTGCATTTATGTCAAAGGTCATGCAAGCAACACACACACACACACACACACACAAAGAAACAACTGAAAAATAGAGTTTGTTTAAAACAAATAACACTCCCTATAGAAAACATTTTTAGTAAATAACAGAAAGATAGCAAAATGAATAAGACATCACAATAAACATTTATAAGACATTACAATAAACATTTAGTTATTGCAAATTTAAACTAAATAAAAAAAACTTGACAAAATGTTTTATTTTAGTTTTATCTTCAACTTAATATAATTTATGTAATATACATATATAATATTGCAGAAAGTATATTGATTAACACTGAAAAAAGGGAAAACACAGATTGTCCAATTTCTTGTCAGGGTTGGGTGGTGGTGAAAGAAGCGAGGACTCAGGTGGAGAGTTAATGGGCTTTTGTTTAATAAAAAAAAAGAAAAGAATACAAAAAAAACTACCCCGAGGGGGAAAACAAGAGACTAGACTTGACTTGGCTTTGACTTGACACAAGAGGTAACATTAAACAACGATCCAGCATAGGACTGAAAACACAGGGAGAATAAATAGGGAGCAAACAAGGCAGGTAATGAGGGAGGACGAGGACAGGTGGGGCAAATAAACCAATAATCAGGTAACAAGATGGGCGGGGTTAGACAATTGAAAGGAGAGCACATGGCACAAGGAAACACGCATGACAAGCCATGTGCTCACAACAAACAGGACTAGAACACAAGCACATGGCCAGTAAAACAAATCACCAGCCATGTGTGAAAGCTCATCCTGTGCGCTCACAACAGAGGACAAACACGCGGAGCATGAATGTCCGAATCCCGACACAGAACCGAAACCTAACTAGACAGATGTGCCGGGATCCAAACACCACGCCCCACACATGTAACAAGGCATACAGACAAGAGAGCGCACGGCTCGAGAATGCTCGAAGGCGTGCGCCCACACAAAGACATGACAAAACAGGAGTGTCAGAGCTCTGTCAAAAAAACCCCAAGAAATAAACAGCAGGTTTTGGGACGGCCTCCTACCCTTGTGGAACGCAGGAAGCCCTCCTCCTCCTCCGTTTGCGAAAGCAAAGTGGCGCTGCAGCCTCTTCGGCCACCACTGGGGGCACGATAGGGAGAGTGGACGGCTCTAGGATCACCGGGCTTGGGACCACCGAAGTCGAGTCCTCCTGGACGACCGGACCTGGGACCACCGAAGTCGGGTCCTCCTGGACCACCGGACTTGGGACCACTGAAGACGTGTCCTCCAGGACCACCGGACTTGGGACCACCGAAGTCGGGTCCTCCTGGACCACCAGACGAAGGGAAGCGATAGGAGCCCTCCTCTTCCTGCGCTTGCGAGGGCGAGGCTGTGGGAATGAGCTTACCGCCTCTGGGAGCGCTGCAGCCTCTTCGGTCGCTTCTGGGGGTGCTGCAGCCTCTTCAGCCACCACTGGATAGGAGGCTTATGAGGCTGACCTGTTCTTCCTCCTCCCACTCCCCAAAGGGGTCATCGGAGGACTGGGGACTTGGCAGTTTGTGAGGTGAATGGGAGGTGGGCCAAGAGGTGGAAGACCACCCTCCTCTCCACGGTTGTATACATACCCCACAAACTGCCAGAATGACAGTATCCCCAGCAATCCCATCTCCCAGGTACGGACAGGCTCATTAAGGCTGTTGTTGAAAACGTTCTTGAGCACTGCGTCGCTGATGTTGAGCCCCTCCACTACAAACACGAACTGGTGAGTAAACTCCTTCACACTGGCTCCGCCTTGTCGAAGAGAAAGGAGATTGCTGCGTTGATCTATCCGGTGAGCGGAGGGGCAGGGAGATGGGAAAAGGAAGATTTTTCTGCTGAGTCCTCTTTTGGCTGGATCGTTCTGTCAGGGTTGGGTGGTGGTGAAATGAGCGAGGACTCAGGTGCAGAGTTGATGGGCTTTTATTTAATAAATATCACTCCCCTGCTCATTCTGCGTCTGGGTCTCCCCTATCTGAATCCTGACATTTCCAATGTGCTCTATTGTATTATTTGTCAGGCTAAAACAGGGTGGTTAATGACACTTTAAGTCCGACGTGATCTGACGAATTGGGATCTCGTCTGAGAGCCCAATCACCTTCGAGTGTAATCTAAATGAGCCAATGAACATTGGTGTGCGAGATTTGCATCGTGCACCCCGCCCCACAAAGCTGGTATGAATGGAATCGCGCTTGCATCACACATTCAGGTTTTCGCTGAGGAGTCGAGCCGGTGACCAGGCCACTCATCGGTGGTACTGCAATTGTGGCGACGGGACGTAACGTCTCCGTTCCTTCCTTCAGGGAACAAGGGTTACATAAATAACTGAGACATTCCCTATCAGGTAGTCACGTTTGATCCCTACCAAAGTGCCACTATTGCTGCTCCTTTCAGCACTCCACGTAAGCCACTTGATCCCCCCGTACCTACTGGGGCTGAAGATGGGACATGGCTTTGCGCCAAGAAAGTCAATCACTGCTGTGCACAGGGGACACTGGCTCTACACGAAGATTATAAAATCTGGCAAACGTGTTGGGTGTTGCCCGCCCACAGCTCTACATATATCTGTCAGTGAGGCTTCGTGCGCCAGCGCCCAGGAGGAAACAACACTTCTGGTAGAGTGAGCTCTCAACCCGAAAGGGCACGGCACGCCTTGGGTCTGGTACACCAAGACGAAGGCATCCACTATCCAGTGGGCCATCCTCTGCTTAGAAACAGCCTCACCCTTCTGCTGGCCTCCATAACAGACAAAGAGTTGGTCTGAGGTCTTGGAGCTCTGCGTTAGGTACACGCACAGGCGCAAAGCTAGGCCTGGGTCTGCCTGCTCCAGGAGCAGTGCTTGCAGGTTCACCACCTGGTCCCTAAAATGAGTGGTGGGAACCTTGGGCATATATCCGGGTCGGGGTCTCAGGATAATGTGAGAGTTGGCCGGTCCGAATTTCAGGCACGATTCTTTGACTGAAAATGCTTGCAGGTCCCTTACCCTCTTGATAGAAGCCAGCGCAGTCAGAAGCACTGTCTTCTTTGACAGAATTTTCAGCTTAATTGACTGCAGCAGTTCGAAGGGTGCTCTCTGTAATGTCGTAAGCACCAATGAGAGATCCCAAGTGGGTAAGGCTTGAGGGCGAGGAGGATTTAGCCTTCTTGTACCCCTCAGGAACCTGATGATCAAGTTGTGCTTCCCTAGAGATTTACCATCTACTGGATTGTGATGTGTGGCAATCGCGGAAACATACACTTTCAGCAGGAAGGGCAGCACAGCTCTGATCGGGCATTTCCACTGGTCTTCCCGGTGAGAAGAAAACCACTCAAAGAACAGGTTCCTCTTCAGGGCTTAAGCATGCCTCATAGAGGGTTTTCTCGCCGAAGTGATGGTGTCTACCACCGCCTGGGGTAGATCACCTAAGTCCTCCGCATCCCGTCTAGAGACCATACGTGGAGATTCCAGAGGTCTGGACCTGCGTAGGCCCCGGGGCCAACTGTGTGCAATTACGTCCATGCCGAAGGACCCCTCAGTCAGGGAGTAAATCAACTGGCAGTGGGGCGTGTCCGGAGAGGCAAACAGGTCTACCTGTGCGGGTCCGAAGCATCTCCAGATCAGCTGGACCGCCTGGGGATGGAGTCTCCACTCTCCCGGAAACATAGGCTGTCGTAAGACTTTGTCGGCTGCATGATTGAGCATGTCCATTATTTGAATGGCACAAAGCTACCTCAGATGCTTCTGACTCCAAAGGAGGAAATGGCGAGTGAGTTGTGACATGCAACAGGAGCATAGATCACCTTAATGATTGATGTACGCAGCGGCCGCAGTGCTGTCCGTTCTGACCAGTACGTGCTTGCCTAGTGTGCAGCGATTTGAAGCGGCCCAGCGCAAGCCGTACTGCTAGCAACTCGAGGCAGTTGATGTGCCAATGTAGTTGGGGTCCTGTCCAAACACCCGGAACTACATCCCCGTTGCACGTGGTACCCCAGCTGGTGGTGGAGGCATCTGTGTAGACAACAGCATGCCTGGACACTCGTTCTATGGGAACTCCTGCCAGTAGAAACGCAGGGTCCAACCACGGGCTTTAGATTCGCAGGCCGGGGTGATTGTCACCCAGTGTGTGCCGTGATGCCACGCCCATCTCGGAACTCGGCTGTGAAGCCAGTGCTGAAGCGGCCTCATATGAAGCAATCCGAGCTGTGTAACTGTGGATGCCATATGCTCTAGGAGCCTCTGAAATAGTTTCAGTGGGGCCGCTGTCCTGCTCTTGAGTGAACTGTAGGTTAAGACAATAACAGGTGATAACTTGGAGGAGCTTGAGGGTCAACTTAACCTTCAGCATCCACATCCCCATCAAAAGGCCTTCTTTGAATATCCTGTTTTAGTGTAGTCACATTATGGAAGTAAAAGTTGTTGTGGTTGTTAATGTTGACTATTAAATGATGAAACAATAGACACAGTGTTCAAAATGAAGAAAAAGTATAGATATAGTGACACTATGTGGTTGACAGAAAACCAAATCCTACACTGTAAAAGTGGTAACATGCAGTTGTTACCTTAAGAATTTTCTTCTGATTAAGCCGTATAATTAGTGTAATCAATTGTGTTTAGGTTCTTTCTGTGATCCTTTGTACTTGAATTAAATCAGTTAATTTACATGTAACCACATATAGCTTAATTGTAGTTTTTCATTTATTTTCAGTGTATTTGATATGAGCAATGACTTCTGCAATGACTGAGTATTTACATGGACATTAAATTGTCCAAATGCTTTTTGCTGTTTGTGTGTGTGTGTGTGTGTGTGTGTGTGTGTTTCAGGTATACCCTACATTATGTCCCCACAAAGATGCCAATATCTGATATCCTTGTGTCCTTCTCCTTACATCTATGGAATGTCCCCATAAAACATGAAAACCCAACATGTGTATCCGTGTATGTGTGCGCGTCTTTATGTTCCAGTTCAGTTTGTGCATGTGGTCATTAGTATTAACAAACACACCATTTTTGACGGTTTATTCTGTTGTTTGTGTGTGTGCTAAGTAAATGTCCCCTGAATTTATTGAAAATGCAGTGTCTCAACAGTGTCTATGTGCATCTTTTGTGTCCGTTCTGGAACCTGCCATAATTTCTTCTATTGAGAGAACATCTTGTATCAGTGACGCTAAAGTAGCTCCTGACCCTTCTGTTTGGACAAATTAAAGTGTCTCATTATTAGCACACATCAACACTAATAGGGCCATATTATTGCCTTTGATATATAGCCACATCTATTCAATGGGGAAAAAAAGCCATCAAAGAGCCATCTCTCCAGATATATATATTTTTTTGTCCAATTTGGAACAAATTTGTTCAGGAAAGATTATTCATATATTTATTCCATTCGCAGTGGAGTCTTACTTGTTGTTACTTAATTAATAAATAGATACTTGTTTACTAAGAGATAAAGCAGAAGACAAACGTGGCATTCTGTGTAACGTTTCCCTGGATGCACACAACTGCCATCATGCAAATACACAACTCTACAGTGCCGTCAGATAAAGACTAATATTTGACATCCACATTGATCACCCATGTGACAACGTTTACATGTGAAGCACTGTTTGTGTTATTACACACAAGCTCTGAATTCCATGCCTTGAACTTGAATTGTTCTCTGCATTTGGACTCATATTTAACTAACTACTGCTCAGAAAAAATAATAAAACACTGTGTACACCACTGTAGCACTACCAGTCAATAGTTTTTAAACATACTTATTCCGTAATATAGCTATTTTCAATTTTTTATTCAAAACTTGTTGTAAATCAATACTATAAAGTAACACAAAGTAAGGGAAGAAAAAAAACTTTAAAATCATTCAAATAAATCAAAATGATCTTAGAAGTAAACATATATTATTGACCATAAGCTTTAAATATAGAAATTTAAAGTCACCACCCTTTGTATAATTACAGTTGTCTTGGATGAGGTGCATCCTGGGATGTTTACATATGTAAGACATCACACTCTACAGACATAAGCCTTTAGTGTTTTTTTTTTTTTTTTTTTTTTTTTTTTCTTAATATCATTTAAATTATAAATGTATTCAACTATGTCAATACTTTTGACTGGTAGTGTACAAAAATTAAACAACATTAATTAAAAAAAAATACAAATTAATAACCATTAAATATATTTTTAAACAATAACTTTTTTGCACTTTATTTAATTTGGTTTTAGAACATTTCAAAAATGAAAACATTTGCCAACTCTTTTACACAGTATATCCAAAACCTTGACAGTCCTCTCATATCTCTCTTCCTTTATTTTCTAATCTGTTGATCTAAAAGACTGTGTCAATCTGAGGAGTAGTTTAACTTTAACTGACAGCTCTTAAATTACTCTGCTGAAATGTGTGACAGTTTAGAGGGTCATGGCTGAGCAACTGCAGTTTATGAAATTCAAAGTTTGTAGGAGAGATTTTGTGCATATGCACAGTTTAGCCCTGTCATTGTCAAGAAAATGAATTTCCACTCACTTTACAAGCATGACCTGTTTATACAAATGTTAAAAACAGTTTTCACACAGACTGTTTAGCAGAATGATGTTTGTCATTCAACATAACTTGCAAATCAAGCTAATTTTGCCTTTGCAAATAATTATTTTTGAAAGAATTACATCATATTTATAAATGCTGTGGCCAGTCCATCACGAGGGCTCGTACGTAGATGTACATAAGCAGTTGGAGGAAAATATGTGTGAATGTGAATAGAAGTTAAAACATAATTTAAATCATGCAATGTGGAATATTTGCAATCTGCCTGCCAACGGTGTGTTAAACATAGCATCTAAGCATCCCATAGCCACAAAGAAATAATTTCCATTACTTTTTTTGTGTTTCTGAGCACTTGAGAAAATAAGGTGATAGGCCTACTATTCAGTAGCAACACGACACATCCATGACTCTCTGACGTTTATGGATCAATATGCATTCTGTTTGTATTCCGAGGTCACCAGTTGTGTAAAAACCTCTATGATGAGATGTTATTTCTGAGCATCTTTGTCTCATTTGGCAATGATAGAGAAAGCAGAACCCTTTTAGTGGTGTTAATCATGAATTTTGATTAGCCTAATAATTCATTCGACATCATAAATTAATCTGTATCTTTGAAAACAAAAATCATAAAAATCATACTTTCATACTTAACTCATATTTTTTTGTACACAGAACTTCATTCTATTTGAAGCTTGATTTTGAAGCATTTGTTGTTGTTTTTCCTGACTGTAAGGACTGAATATAGCACAAGCCAGTGGTTTTTTAGTGTATGCATTTCACTTCCTATTCTAGTGTTTCACTGGCTTGGACCTACTAAACAAGTGTCAGTGATTTAAATTGAGCAAATCAGCAGAGATATAAATTATTCGAGTTATAGCACTTTGCTACTATACTTAACTATTATTTTCAGGAATTTGAGCTCTGTTAAACCCAAAAACTCGTAGGCCTACTTTTATTCAATTACATTTAGAGTAACAGTACTTTTTTATTTTCACTTATATATTTTTTTCTATAAGTACGTTTTAGAGTTTTAATTAAGTAAAATTGGCATATTGTTTGTACAATTTCTCAGTACATTTTACACCCCTGACAATAAGAACTATTTAGGTATTTAAATTATTAATAATTACATTTAATCTGCAAAACAACGAAACATTAAATAATATTACAACTATATTGCAAGACAAAACACTAATTCCATTTAATTCCAATTCCAACTGTACACTATCTTATTGTTAATCTTATCTTTGATTAATTTTCACTCTTCGGAAAGTTAATTATCACAAATATGTGCTTACACAGGTCTCTCATGAAATTCTTTTATATAGATTTTTGCAGGTTCTAACATGTAACTTCTTGTTTGATGGCTTAGGGAATATGGTTTACTCATGTCTAAAGTACATGCAACTGGTACACAGTATTTACAGTATTTTAATATTTTCATCTGCAAATATGATCTATAGATAGATTATGGTCAGTAATCCAATTCAACATGGATGCCATTCAATCTGAATTAAGTTCTTATTTTATTGTTAAAAAATGTTTAATACATGGTTAGGAAATGTTGCCATTTTGCCCTTTTTGAGCTATATGTGTCCCCATGACTTACTTCTGCTTATTGAATGCTTATTTTCTGGCAATATCTTTAAAACAGAGGTATGTTTCTATTACTGTCTTAATCTGTATTATTGTATTAAATTTACACTTATATTGACCTCTAAAACACTCAATGGTTATATAGTGTATACTCTATCATTGCAATCAGTTCCCACAGAAAAATATGTTCTTGGCTGAAAGAAGAGAAGAATACTGACTTCAAATATGTAAATATTTCTGGTGTGGTGCAATTATATGTTCTAGTTAAAGCTGTACAGCACCCCTGTAACATTTAACCTTAAAATATTTTGAATGAAAAATGGTTGGCACATAACAAAAAGGAAATGTCATGGGTTAATTACAAAGTGTGATTTATTGCAAGGCACACCCAAAACTGTATGATACTAGCAGAATTTTCTCAGTTATCTATTCAAATTTATTTGAATTTCAAAGCTTACTGTGACATGGTTGAAATTGTCTACTGCTTTAGGGTTAGTACGGATAAAGAAATACTGGTTAATGTGCAATGCTGTAATCACATAGTTGGGGGTAAAAGTTTAAGAATTGGCCATTGGAACACCCACAGTGACCATTAATTTGTCTATTCAGGGAGGACCTATCCCATTATGTTATTACAGCCCTGGTACTTTAAGCATGAGGTGTTAAAATATGATTTTACTTCAGCAATAATCTTCTTTAAAAAAAAAGAAAGTCAGCCATAAAGTTCCTGAGAATCACCCATATACACACTGTAATTAGAGAAGTGTCCAGAGCGTGTGTGTGTGTGTGTGTGTGTGTGTGTGTGTGTTTGTAAACTGATCAAAGCAGTGCATGTAGGGCGCTGTGGGGTGTCTAATAAAGAACAAGAGAGCAGGAGGCCTGTTCTTATGAGGTTTCTAAAGTGTGTGATGGCTTACAAGAACATCTTGCGTGCATCACCCTTGTTACATAAAAGTAGTTTAATCAGAAGCATGGCAGGATTGTGAATGAGTGTAGTTTTTGTCTACTGTTTTCTGTTGTTCATTTTCTGAGATGCAAAAGAATCTTTAAATCCTGATAGAGAGGAAGTAGAGAGCTTGATTCAAGGAAGAAAGAGTTTTTTACGTTGTTGAGATGTCTGTGTGTGTGTGTGTGTGTGTGTGTGTGTGTGTGTGTGTGTGTGTGTGTGTGTGTGAGTGTGTGTGTGTGTGCGTGCGTCTGCGTGTGCGTGCGTTTACATTCATTTGCATGAGTGTGGTGCAAAACACAATTATCAATATGAAAGCATCAGTTCCTGTGTCGTGCCGTACACTGATGCTTAGTTTTATACATTGTCTTCCTCCTCTATTCTTTAGATAAATGAAAGCTTGTTCCTATCATCAGACAGGCAGCTTTCAGGCCAAACTGCAGCAGGTCACTGTGAACAAGGGTCATGGCGTTAATGAAGTCATTTCTCTGGCATGGTGCACTTTTGTGTTTAGCTCTCCAATAACCTGCTCTAACCTGAGGCCATGCTGTCACATCAATGAAACACTAGATGAAAGCTGAAAATACTTCATAGATTTGGTTTAAATTCAACAACACATCTGCCTAGTAAAATGAGTATAAATTAAATGCAAATAGGCTTCAAATATAATTAATCTAAAGACATCTCTGATAAATTATAAATTCAGATATAAACAGATTTATATATATTTATTTGGTTCACCTGAGATCGACTTGGTTCAGGTGGTTCAGGTATACCCTAAGTTATGGGGACAAAATGTCCCTGTAAAGTTGACAATACTAAGTGAGGTTTTTTGAAGATCTAAAAATTTAGAAAGTGTTCTGTGTGTGCACCTGTAAATTTTCAAAAAACAAACTGTATATTCCATTCCCTAAACCCTGTGTGTGTGTGTGTGTGTGTGTGTGTGTGTGTGTGTGTGTGTGTGTGTGTGTGTGTATATATATATATATTATGTATGTATAATTTTGTTAGACAGTTTTATTGACAAATATATATATATATATATATATATATATATATAATTTTTTTTTAACATTGCATGCTCCTTTACCTGTTTGGGGTATCCTTTTTTCCCTTATGGGATTAGGATGGTGTTTTCCAGTGTGGATTAATACCTGAGCGGAGGTACTGCGAGAGGTTAAAAATGTCTTTGAAGTGCGGCCGTGTCAATAGCACCCGGGGCCAGACACAGATGAGCAGAGCTGCTTTTGTTATTCACAGTCATGGGCCCTTAATTGCAGCCCGACACAAAGGCAGGGGCTGAGGTAACATTTAAACATTTACACAAGACTAAAGACAGGAGGGAGGGGTAACTTCTTCTTTTTTTTAACATAATGGACAGAGATACTCCACCATAGCCCTCAGAGAAAGTCTTGCTTTTCCTACAACCCTCCACCTCAAGAGAGGGAGATACACTTCATTAAAAATGGTTTCAAATATCAGAAAGGCCAACAGTATGTGAAACCAATATTCAGCCTTCACTCAGTTAATGAATATTTAGAAAAGACTTTCATTTTATATGAGGATTCACTTTGCCAAATTATTTATAATCTGAAAATATTTGCCTTTGCTGTACTCAGTTAGCTTCCTGTTTGTCATGAAGTGTCATATTGATGTGAGGGGTCACTTGAGCCTGACATGCACTGAAAATGTACTTTGTCAAGAAAAAACAAAAAAAACTTCCAATATACTTTTAACTAATTTATATGATTGAGTATTAATAAACTAGTTTCGCTCTCAGATAGATAGATAGATAGATACATAGATAGATAGATAGATAGATAGATAGATAGATAGATAGATAGATAGATAGATAGATAGATAGATAGATAGATAGATAGATAGATAGATAGATAGATAGATAGATAGATAGATAGATAGATAGCGACTGACAGACATGTGAGACTGATGTGTTGTAATAACTCCTTCGATCCAATGCTGTCAACCTGAACTTTTAGACAAGACTGGTCAGATCAATACCAACTTATTCTCAGCTTCAGATTAAATGTCTTTTAACTGCAATGTCTTTTTTATAGATCACTAACTTGTGTTAGGTCAACATAAATGACAGTTCATCTTCATCAGGATCATAACATGAACAAACATACAGCTTTACAGCTAAAGTATAGTTGATCATTTGACATGCGCCTTTAAAGCAGATTCTGTAAAAACCTGAGAAACCAATGATGCAATGGCTGTATTGTGTTTGTGTGTATATGTGTTATAGTGAGTGTATCTCTCACAAGTGAGCTGAGAACGGAGAGAGGTGAGTATTGGGTGTCATCATTATTTTTGAGTCAACAGTGAGTATTAGTTACTCATAAGGATGGGTGAAACATTGAAGATCATATAGCAGGGGTTTCCCGGATCAGATCACTTACAGAATCAGACCCCAGGGACACACAAACAGAGAGAGAGACAGAGAGAGAGAGAGGGGGGGGGGGGACACATACATGTTGGGTTTCCATGTTTTATGGGGACTTTCCATAGATATAATGATTTTTATACTGTACAAACTGTATATTCTATATTGTAACCTTAAACCTACCCATCACAGAAAATTTGCTGCATTTTTACATTTTCAAAAATATCATTCTGTATGATTTATAAGCTGTTTTCCTCATGGGGACCAAAACATGTCCCTACGAGGTCAAAGATTTCGGATATTGCCATAATTGTGGGAGCATTTTGTCCCCACAATGTAGGGTTTACCAGGACTACACACTCTCTCACACACACACACACACACACACGAAAAAAAAAAAAGCTGTGTTAGAGTGTGAACCATCAGAAGTATTTTGTTTTCTGGTAAATCATTCTTTGCAATGATTCATGGTTATGGAGATTGTCAGGAAGTTTTAGGAAACCCAAGTGAGGGTGTTACGAGAGACTTGCAATTTGAGAAAAACATCACAAGAGTTTTGTCATGTAGTTTTGACAAGTCTTCATGGCTCTTGACTATAAAATTTAAACAATGTTTGTATATACACCTATCAGTGGGTGTGTGTGCACAACATTACAACACAATACTCTCTTGTGTGTCCTCGTAACTTTGATATATGGAATCTTTTATGCACAAATTAAGAAAATTATTTGAATTTTAAGATTTTGCTTAAATATATTTAGAAATGAACACAACTCTCTTGACCTTCAAACTATAAACTACTAAAAACGGTTTATTTTGTCCTAAACTACTAACAAATAGTTTCTTAGTCACTCACTTCATCAAACAATTTATGAAAGATCATCAATTTAAGGCACTACATCACTTGGCTACTTGTCATTCATCAGTGCCTAACAGTACTTTAATTCCAGTTAACCTCTCAAACACGGTAGAGTGTTCAGGACTTTTAAAATGTGTGCACTTCTAATTCAGAGCCTTGACCACTACACTAATACATCTGGCTTTTATGTTTAAGTCCCAACACCACCTTAATCTCTAGGGTTACTCCAACTAAAACCCTGCCCACCTGTCCACTCCACCCCTCACCCACCTAACCCTAACTCTTTAAGAGGATGACACATAAAAGGAGTGAATCTCACGAAACCTGTCAAGAACATGTCGAGGTCATATTCCACAGCAAAATCAAATGAAAGAAATAAGAAATTATATTTTGCTTGGAAAAAAATGCAGCCTAATTTGAGTGGAAATTAAGACAATTATGGGTGAAACTTTGTTTTGATGGCCCCTTTTGAACATTCTGTTGACTCCTTTGCAACAACATTTTGCAACTAACTCTCTTTATAGTTTTAGTAGACTGTCTGCTTAATGTCTGCCAACTCTTTATTGTGATGGTCCTCCAACAGACATTCTACTGACTATAAGTAACTTTGCAACTACATGTCAACTTATTATAACCCTAACCCTACCAGTCTACTAATACTCTACTAACACTTTAATGAGAGTTAGTAGACATGTAGGTGCAACGTCACTTATAGTCAAGAGAATGTGTTAAAGGGACCACCAAAATAAAGTTAAACCCAATTATGAGATTATTTCCATGCCAATTAAGCATGTCCTTCTAATTTTAAATAAATAAATAGTGCATTAGTGTAATGTTAAAAGTGTTTGTTATTTAATTTATAGTATTATCATTTTAGTTTTACTACCTTTGTTTTCTTTAAACATGACATAAACTCAATAGTTAACATATTAGGCACAATACAAAAAAGTTCAAAAAAACATTAAAAAAAAGGTTAAATATGCTTTATGCACCTGCTTTAAAGTGACAATCCAAAATTCTTAGTCTATTCTAAATGTTTATAAGTATGTGATTTCCATTCAGTTTTGCTACCATTATTTTCAATATGAGACATTCTCAACAAATGATTCCAAACAAATTCTAATTGATTCCAACCAAAGTCTCAGTTTTATCAGTCACATTGAGCAACTTAAAAAAAACAGTGATTTACAAAATTTGTATTAAATCTATTAAAATCTATGCATGCAATTTTACTGTAAAATGATGACAATCTAATAAGATTCACCAAAAAAAAAAAAAAAAAAAAACATTAACATGTCATACATTAACATATCACACATTACACAAAAAGTAAAAATGTATTTTCCTGCAAAACATTTTTTTTATTGGCCATTCATAATTAAAAGATTGAAGATTTCTCATGGACATAGAGTTTTAGAACATTTCAATTTACATATACAGGTGCTTTATACATCTTTGTCAAGTAGGTGTATATAAATTGGTATGCTATATAAATAACCATAACCTAAACAGGTGCAGTCAGCAGTACACTGTAACATTTTTTACTCCTTAAGACCAAATATGACCGATAGTACTACTGAACTAGTGTATCTTTCTGTGTGTGTGATGTTGGACAGATATGGATGTCTCTCCTGTTATCAGATTACCCGCACAATAGCATAAATAGATCATCATCCATGCGTGACCTCACCTCATCTCATGCACACACTATTCACCTGAATATCATATTCCACACATGTCCAGCAGGATGCTGCTCTCCTATTGGCTGGAGAAAGAAGTGTGGTCCATGATGTCAGGGTGCTGTCTGGTCATAAGTTAAGAGTCTGGACTATTGTCTCTGTGCAAGTGTAACCTGAGAGAATATTGCAATGGTCCTTTTTATGAAAAGAAAACTGATTTAGTTTGAAATCTGAACAGAAAATTAGAGTACATTTTTGTAGAGTAGTGTTATAGTAGTTATTTAGAGTAGTGTTTTGTAGGTTTAGGTTTTGCTGCATTTAACAAAAAAAGTAATTACTAGTGAAATACTTTTTTTTTCAGTCAATAACCTTATCTCAGAAAGATTAGAAAGTTCAACAACAGAGACAATTTCTGCAAAGGTCTGCAAAATGTGTTTTAAAAAAAATCTATATAACCAAATAAATGTAGCGGCCATGTAAATTAGCAGACATTTCACTTCATTAAATAATTTATACATATTTTGTTTTAAATGCTTTTGCACCCCACACTAAACAGTGCCAAATCTTAAATTCATGATTGTGTTATTTATATCAGTGGCAAGTCATGGGGTTTCCTACAATTACCTATATATCAAAGTGCCAATGTATTATCTACTGATAGCATCCTTACACAGTGGTACTACCACAGTACTTTTCTCGTAAGGAAAGAGAGGTGGATGCATTGTAGGCTGGATGAATGCCAAACTGCAGATAAATATGTAGATGCTGATAATTGTGCAGAGGGTTGGGTCAGTTCTGGCTCCTGTGCTTATTGGCTTTACCTGTCTGATAGCATCAGAGTCTCTGGCCTGCACGCTCACACCCTCAGGTCTCACACTGTTTATTTAAACTTAATCGTTTCAAAGCATCTTTTCACCGGTACTGAAAGATAGAGCCAGCGAGAGAAGAAAGGACTGATGCAAATCTCCTCTTTTCTCTGACAGGCTGCTTTCATCGCCCCTTTTTGTCTTACTGTTTGGGGCTGTAGTGTTTGTCTCCAGTAGAATGCTTTTCATTAATCTCCACCTGAGGGCTTTTGTAGCTCCTGATACTTCACAAGCCATAAAATTTGGCAATGCAGATGTATCAATGATTTCAGCTTGATTATGTGGCCAGGAATTTATGGGCATTCCCACATTTCAGGTGTCTCCAGAGTTAGGTCAAAGTTCAAGAGTCTCCCCCAACCCCCAAAGCCTTCATCTCACACACACATACATACAAAAACAAATATGCACATTAAATCCATGAATACATTAATACACAAATATTTCTGCCCTCTTAACGTTGAAAAAAGTTATGAAATATATTACTTTCAATGTAGTATAAAAAGTTCTAAAAATGTACAGTACTGTCAAAAGTTTCAGGCTGGTCAGATTTTTGAAGGCAGTTTTACAACTAGAGAAAGAAAACCTGTTTGCAGAAAACAATGAAGGCTTCGCCTGAGGGGGGAGAGCTATACGCTGCTCACATTGACAAGATCCCTTTCCACATCCACAACTCAAACACTCAAACACTCACATGTGTGTAATTCAAATGTAGATTGCTATGCTCCAGCACTTTGCTTCATACCTGTCCCCAGAGCATCTGCTTTCTGCTGTAAAATCTGTCATGTCATGCTGAAAGAATTTCTTTTTCCGGCATGATGCTTGCGAGCAGAGATGTCAACATGGGGCATTCTTTTTGCAACAACCTTTCTTTGGTTTCAGGACCGAGCTTGAAGTGTATTATGCTTTTGTACAACTGAATCCATCATAGATTCTGCTTGACCCAGCCTCTAATGGCGACCAAATACACAAGAGGACAGTGAGATAAAGACAGAATTGTGCGTTCAATTAAATATACACCAAAACTGAGAGCGAAAGCCTTAATGGAGTGTGTGGCGTTCATGTCTATGGGGCAAAGGTGATTTGGTGACTATGGCCTCAATCAGCTTTGACCAATCAGTAATGATTGAATCAGAAATGATCAATCAGAAATTGATCGATCGGAGACTGCGTGTGACAGCCGCGACTGGTGGCTGCATGCGTGGGCTCGTTTCTTTGCCGACCAGCCGGGCCCTTGAGGCCCTTGAGGGCTACAGGGGTTGAGAACTTTTAATTATCAGCAGCTCCTCCAGTGGCTGAGCGGTCAATGACCATCACCCGATCATCAACACACGCATGATAAAGGGACACAATGAGAGGAGTGTGTGTGCCGGGGACGTCAGTAATGGGGCCCCTTCAGGAACATGGGCATTCCACACAATTATGTTCACACTAACACACCAAAATAGATAATGAGTTACTTTATGACCTTCTGCTGCTATTTTAGGTTTGGATCTTTCTTTTTATAGCCCTAACAATTCAGTTGTGCTTGTATCAGACTTTTTTTTTTTTACTTCTGTGTGAGCGTCAGTTTCAGGACTGTGTCAAATTTATGAACATATTTATTATTGCTATTATTATTGTTGTTATTTTTTATCCCTTCATTTGAAAGGTTACTGCTGAACTTTTAAAAATCATGTTTTCCTAACTATCAAAATACAACCATAGACTTGGAGAGCACCATACTCTGATCCCCAATTTTGGTGTGCTTTGTCTAACTGACATAAATATTGTATTAAATATTATTTAAAATATATATTTTGTGGAACAACCATTCAACCCTGTCGCATTCAAAATGTTTGAGGTCAGTCTGTAAGCTTAATGCCAAGCACAAAATGTGTTCTGTTTAAAAAATATATCACTATCATTTTTCCCTGTGACATACACTGTAAAAACAGAAGAGCTGATTCAAACTAAAATAATTTGTAACCTTGCTGCCTTAAAATGTTGTGTTAGGTAAGCTAAGAAACGTCTCAGGTTACTACTGTAACCATAGTTCCCTGAGAAAGGGAACGAGACGATGCGTCACTTGACGCTTTGGGAACGCCCCCAGCGTGAATGCGTCTGAGCATCAATGTCAACTAGTCCAATGGAAAGAATGAGCGTCACGGGCGGGTGACGTCATGACCAGGAAGGCATAAGAGCACATCCGGTGAAACGCGGCATTAGCTTCAAAAAGTCGAAGCAAGCCGATCACAGGGATGCAGGAAGTATGGCAGGGTGACGCATCGTCTCGTTCCCTTTCTCAGGGAACTATGGTTACAGTAGTAACCTGAGACGTTCCCTTTCGAGGGAACTCGCGATGCGTCACTTGACGCTTTGGGAACGAGAATACCCAAAACGCCAGAATTCCAAGTGCCTGAGTGTCAGTCTGTTGGAACTAAGCACTAAGCACCTGAGAACCTGGGGCAGCATCCAGGTCCAAACTGTAAAACCTGACGAATGTGAGCGGTGAGGACCAGCCTGCCGCATCACAAACGTCTTGGAGAGAAACCCCAAATAACAAGGCTTTAGAGGCCGCCATACCCCTCATTGAGTGAGCTCTGACCGCCAAGGGACACGGATGGTCAGAGTACTCGTATGCAAGTGAAGTAGCCTCGACTATCCACTTACTAACCGTCTGTTTAGAAGCAGGAAGACCCTTCTTAGGTGATCCAAAGCAAATAAATAACTGGTCGGACTTCCTCATTGAAGATGTCCGATGAACATAAGTATCCAGTGCTCGCACTGGACACAAGAGGTTCAGCCTTTCCTGGTCCGCAGATGTAAAAGGAGGAGGACAGAAAGCCTGCAGCACGATAGGCCTCGGAATCAAGGTCGGCACCTTAGGGACGTATCCCTGTTTCGGATATAAGAATGCCTTGACCATCCCCGGTGCAAACTCAAGGCAAGTGGGGGAAACCCAAAGGGCCTGAAGGTCTCCAACTCTCTTAAGGGACGAAATAGCTAGTAGAAAGATAGTCTTAAGGGTAAGAAATTTCTCTGAAACCGAATCTAAGGGCTCGAATGGAGCCCTAGACAGGCCTTCTAGTACTATTGCTAAATCCCAAGCTGGCACCCTAGTGCGAGTTGCAGGCCTCAGCCTCAATGTGCCACGAAGGAAACGTGTCGACCCAACGATGTACCCCCCACCAGGGCGTGGTAAGCCACAATGGCCGCCACGTAAACCTTAAGTGTGGAAGGACATAAACCTGACGTAAAGCGCTCCTGCAAGAACTCGAGTACTGTGTTCACAGAACAGTTAACCGGATCCCACTGATGTCGGTGACACCATACAGAAAAAACTTTCCATTTCAGCGCATATAGTTTCCTAGTAGCTGGAGCTCTGGAGCTTAGGATGGTCTCAGCAGCCTCAGCTGAGAGACCACTCTCTATGAGTTGGGCCCCCTCAGAGGCCAAACCCACAGGTTCCAAATCTCTGGTCGAGGGTGAAATATTGTGCCCCCAGCCTGAGACAGAAGGTCTCTCCTGATCGGGATCTCCAAGGGAGGACCGTCTAAGAGATGGATCAGGTCCGCAAACCAGATCCGACTCGGCCAGCGTGGTGCTACAAGCAGTAGGCTTATTCCGTACTGGCGGACTCGTTCCAGAACTCCTGGGAGCAGAGCAACAGGGGGAAATGTGTACAGACGTAGCCTCGGCCACGTCTGCACCATAGCATCCAGCCCCAGGGGGGCTGGGTGAGTAAGGGAGAACCAAAGTGGACAGTGCGTCGTATGCTGAGATGCAAACAGATCCACCTCTGCTTGGCCGTAAAACTCCCAAATTTTCTCCACCGCCTCGGGGTGGAGTCTCCAGTCCCCTGGCCTCAGCTCCTGCCTCGACAGGATGTCTGCCCCCGCATTCTGGTCCCCAGGAATATACTCTGCCCTCAGGGAGAGTACCTTCCTCAGAGACCACAGGAGGATCTGGTGCGCCAGTTTGCAAAGCGGACGCGACCGCAGACCCCCCTGACGGTTCAGATAAGAGACCACTGATGTGTTGTCTGTCCGTACAACCACATGATGGCCCCTCAGGTCTGGGAGAAACTGTCTCAACGCATTGAAGACAGCCATCATCTCCAGGCAATTGATGTGCCACGAAAGATGATGACTTTTCCACAGACCCTGAACCGAGCGGCCTTCCATTACCGCTCCCCAGCCGGTGAGGGAAGCATCTGTCGAGATCGTAACACGATGCCAAAGAGCTCCCAATACCGGACCCTGGGTTAAGAACCAATGTTTCCTCCATATAATTAAGGCACGAAGGCACCGCCGCGTGATCTTGATCATACGAAGTGGGTTTCCCCTCTGGGAGAACCCTCTGGTCCTTAGCCACCACTGTAAAGGTCTCATGTACAGCAGGCCAAAAGGTATCACGTTGGACGCTGCCGCCAAGAGACCCAACAGTCTCTCGAACTGTTTCACAGTGCGTGACTGGCCTAGCTTTAGCTCTTTGGTGGCTGTCAGGATAGCAGCTACACGAACGGGCGATAGAGTGGCACGCATCGTCACTGAATCCCATACCACACCAAGGAAAGTGGTTCTCTGTACTGGAGAAAGAACACTCTTCTTGGCATTGAGCCTCAACCCCAACATCTGCATATGAGCGAGAACGACACCTCGGTGCCGAACCGCCAACTGCTCTGATTCCGCCAGAATCAGCCAGTCGTCGATGTAGTTCAGAATACGTATGCCCTGAAGCCTGAGAGGGGCTAGAGCTGCATCCACGCATTTCGTGAACGTGCGGGGTGATAAAGCTAGACCGAAAGGAAGAACCCGATATTGTCCCCGAAAGAAAACCTTAGGAACTTCCTTTGCTGAGGGAGGATGGAGATATGGAAGTAGGCGTCCTTCAGATCTATCGTGACAAACCAGTCCTCGGATCTGATTTGAGTCACGATCTGTTTGAGTGTCAGCATCTTGAACTTGAGTTTCTGTACTGAACGATTCAACAGACGAAGATCTAAAATGGGACGCAACCCCCCCATCCTTTTTTGGAACAATGAAATAACGGCTGTAAAAACCCGACTCTCTGTCGGGTGAGTACACCTGTTCTATAGCTTCCTTTGCTAACAGGGCCTTTACCTCTTGCTCCATTACCAGAGCCTGCTCGGGATGCACCACTGTGGGCAGCACCCCGTTGTAACGAGGAGGACGAGAACCAAACTGGATTCTGTATCCTTTCTCTACAATCTGCAGGACCCAATGAGAAATATTCGGCAGAAGCTTCCACGCTGCCAGAAAATTTACTAAGGGAACCAGCCTCTCGAGGCTGGTCTCTGGTGTTATCGAGACAGCCAATTCCGGAGCCTGAAACATAATGGCAGGAACTACCTGAACTGGCCGCTCTAAAGCCCCCCTCAGAGGGCGCGAAACCGATGCTGTGCCGCAGCATAGCATCAGCGACTCGCTGGAGACCGCTGCGCCCTGAAGCACCGAGGGTGGCAGGGTTGGCAGAACGGGCTCGTGAGGACCCCGAAATGGAACGGGCACCGTATGATGAGGTGTACACCGCTCTATTTCGGTCGGGGCTGTCCTCACAGGCCTGATGCATGAACATCAGGACCTTTTTTTTTCTGAGCCGAAGTCTTCTTCGCCTGAAGAGCGGTCCTCAGATCCGGCTTCGACTTAGAAGACTTCGGCTGAGAGGGTTGCGTCTGTCTCCAGTTTCCACGTGGAGGTGCACGAGATGCAACACTCTCTTTCTGATGCACACGATATGATGAGCTAGATGGCTGGGGCTGCTCACGCCCAGCAGCCCCAGGGGGCTGGACACGGCGAGGGATAAACTTTTTGAAAGCGTCCGCTTGCTTTTTTGATTCCTGAAATCTCTCGACGACCGCATGGACTGCGTCACCAAAGAGACCAGAAGGCTCAAGCGGAGCATCTAACAAAAAAGCACGATCTTTTTCTTTAATCTCCGAAAGATTCAACCATAAATGTCTCTCAGTAGCTACCAAAGCTGCCATAGACCGCCCAATTGCTCTGGCGGTCTCTTTAGTAGCCCTGAGAGAAAGATCGGTAGCCCGACGAAGTTCTCGAATATCGTCATGACTAACTCCCTCGCTATTATCCAGATCCCCCAGCAGGTCAGCTTGATAAGCCTGAAGCACTGCCATAGTATGCAGACATGCTCCAGCTTGACCTGCTGCCGTATAAGCTTTGCCCACTAACACCGACGTGGCTTTGAGCGGTCTAGTGGGCAAAGCCGAGGCTTTCAGAGACGATGCGGGACCAGGGGAAAGATAGCTAGCTAAATTCGGTTCCGCCTGGGGCATCGCCTCATAACCATACTCTTTCAGCCCTCTAATTTTTGAATAAATATTGACTTGAGGGCTGAAAAGACGTGAAGAGTATGGCTTATTCCATGATTTAGAAATCTCATTGTGAAGATCAGGAAAAAATGGAAGCCCTCGTGGTGGAGATGAAGCAGTAGAAGATAAAAAGCGCTCATCTAATTTACTCTTAGTACGAGCGCCCCTCTTATCAGATGGCCATTCAATCTTTAATTTATCTACAGCCCGCGACATAACATCCACCAGCTCATCATATGCTGGGGAAATAAATTGTGAATCTCTTTCCCCCATGTGTGTGCATTCACTCTCCAAACTCATCGCATCGACCTCCTCGGAGGAAGAGCAATGAAGTAATGGAGGGCTCTCTCCCCGGGCGGAAGAAACCGCAGAGCGTGCTTCCGACACCGGGGGGAGAGCGCTGGATCTCTCGGGTAAGGAAGGAGAAAGAGCCCTCGGACCCGTCTCCAACCCCTCCGAAAGATCCTTTTGCAATCCCCAGGAATGCATTCTCCGCGCTGCCTCAGCAGACGCGGGTCCTGATCCCTGCGGATCGCGAGCCTGTCCACTCTCTTTATCAAAGAGTGACAGGCGAGAGCGGAGCATGCGAAGCGGTAACATCTCACAATGCTGGCACTCAGCCCCCTCGAAGGCTGAGACCGCATGCTCCACTCCCAAACAAATGACACAAAGCTCGTGTGTGTCCCCACCCGTTAAATAACGCGGGCAGGGAGAAGCACACTGTTTGTACACTTGTTTAGTTTCCATCCTTTTCCGCAACAGACAACAGTAAATAGACAGAGACAAAATGACACAGATCGCTTGCTGAGACACAGAAGCTAATGCCGCGTTTCACCAGATGTGCTCTTATGCCTTCCTGGTCATGACGTCACCCGCCCGTGACGCTCATTCTTTCCATTGGACTAGTTGACATTGATGCTCAGACGCATTCACGCTGGGGGCGTTCCCAAAGCGTCAAGTGACGCATCGCGAGTTCCCTCGAAAGGGAACTTTAGTTGTTTGCACATAAATTGGAGTTCTTCTAACCTAGAATTAATAGTTGACCAACAAGACATTTAAAGTTGTGCAAACCTAAATGCCAGTTGAGACAACATAAGTTTAATGACACCAGCAAACTTGTATTGCTAACTTGAGTTGTTTAAATAAGCATCTTGTTGAATTAACTTATCTTTTTTTAAGACAGACTGTTTTTTTTTTTTTTTTTTTTTTTCAAGAATAGCTCATCTCATTTGGACATTTGTTCATTCAACAGAAGTTGTGTGTCAAACTTTGTCTTTACATTCAGAATGCTATTTAATTCAATTTCAAAAGTGACAGTAGCCTTTTTGGTATGAATGTACTTAATTAATTAATTAATTAATTAATTAATTAAACACTACCACGAGGTATAGCTGAACATTATGATATTGTATCCTAGCTAATAAATGATGATGAACTGCAACATCGACAATCTCTTCTGCCAGTAACTTTTGGCTGCTTACCTTCCTTAGTTAGACTATAGATATTTCAAAGTAATTTATTGTTTGTCAGGAGGCTGTATCCCTCAGGCATGTGAAAGACCAAATGTGTTTATTATTATTATTATTAAAAACATAGTTTTATATAATTATAAAAATTGAAATATATATATATATATATATATATATATATATATATATATATATATATATATATATATTACAATAATACTAATGTATTGTAAAATAAAAAGTAGTTTTATTAATAAATTATAATAATAATACTTTTATTTTACAACAGTACAATCACAATTCCAATATTTATGACTGTCCTAATTTCTGTGCTTTCTTTCTTTCTTTCTTTGAACTATTGAGGTTGATATGATGGGCATATTGAGGCAAATATGAGTAAAACATAATGTCTGAAACTGTGTACAGAAGTGTACTTCTGTTTGAACACATTGTCTCAAATATGACGTTAGAAAGATTATCCATAATATTTAAAGTGTAAATTGGAGCAGCACAAAGTTAAGTGTGTAAATGTATGTGCCACTTACAGAGTCATGAACATAATGGCTAATTTCAAGTTACTCAAACACCCCCTCAGTCCCACTCCAAACACCGTTGGTCCAGAGCCAGAAGTTGACATGTTGGACAGCTCAAACAAAGAGAGCAATGTTTTGATAGCACCACAGAGCTATGTTAGTATTCAATAATACATCATGTATTTGAATACATTTATCACGTCACCTCTGTGTTTTGTAAGTGCACAACGTGAGGCCAGATGTATTCTGATTAGAGCTTGCATAATCTGTTAATCTGAATTCACAAAAATCAGACTGGTACAATTTCAGTCAGAGTAAAGCGTTTATATTACATTACAAGACAAGATTAATTACTATAGTCCACCTGAAATCAAACTGTTATAGTACCTGTAGTTATAGTCTGTTATAGTCTCTCACATAACTGGGATAAAGTATTTTATGAAAATTGCCAGTATAGCAGAGTAAAGAGAAAGTGAGGGACAACATGCATTTTAGAGAAAACTATATAATATAATATCATGATATTCCAATATAAAAATGTAAAGTCATATATAAAAACATGCAAATTGGTTGCAAGAAAAATAAATAATAATATAGTACTTTATACAATACAGATTGCTTTAAAGCAACTTTACAGTAAAAACAAGAAAAACAGTGTCAGCATCACAAAATTTCCTGCATTATGCACTAAACAATTACGATTCAGTATTCTGTTAATTCTATCAGTAGTAAGTCATATGCACGCCGCACACATAGAGCAGCATTTCCCGAGAATGACCCAAGAGCAGCAGCGGAGCAAAGAAATGATCCTACTTGCTCACAATGGACAAACTCCTGGAACAAGTTGCAAGCGGTGTGTCCAGCACTGGTAAACTACACCCTGCAGTTTAATTACATGTTTTACATTCAAGTCATCAAAGCACAAGCACTACACCCATTACAGAAACTCCTCAGAAATATGTGACATTTAATATTGTCACAAATACATGTAGGCCTATATTTTGTGCCTGTGTTTGCCTTTAATTACGTCCAGCAATTAATAATTTTGCTTAGACTATTTGTTTTGTACACATTGCACATCCTTTCATATCTATGCAGGTACAACAAAGAGCAAAGGGTCAAAACACTCTTCATCACGCCACATAATAAAAAAAAATAAAAAAAACATTCACACATCCTAAAAAAGAATAATCTTTATATATAATAATCTGCCAACCTTTAATAATCAGGTTGCCAGATTTTGCCACTGATATGGGACAACTGTATTCTTATTTTTATTTATGTCTTTTATTTCTTTTTTTATTAAGTTTTTATGGTTATGGTTTGTATTCCGTAAAAGACATCAGTCAAATCCACACATCTGAAATTCAGGCCTGGATAGCATATTATATAACAGGTATAATAATAATGGGGTTTGTTTACCATTTATGATATAATGCATGCTGACTTTAGTAAAGAGTCATTATTGACAATTTCTTCCTAATTAATAAAAACAATTATTGCAGCATATTTAGAGGGTGAATAACAATGGTAAAACAAAGCACATATTTCAAATAAGCTATTTGTTTCTTTATTTCTTTCTTTCTCTTCCTCTTCTCTTTCTCTTGAAGCCTGGGGCAAAATCTGGAAGAGCCCAGTTTTAGCCTCTACTGTATTGTTGCTTTTCCACTGCATGGTACGGCTTGGCTCGGCTCGGCTCACTTCGCTTCGCTTTTCCACTGCAGTTAGTACCACTTCAAAGTTGGTGGGATTATAGATTGATCGCTAAAGCGAGCCGAGCCGTGCCATGCCAAGCAGAGTAGTACCACGCAGTGGAAACGCGAAGCGAGCCGAGCTGAGCCGTACCATGCAGTGGAAAAGCCATAGTTGCGCCGCCTACTGCGTTGACATCATCCGCTACCAACGGGAGGAACGTCTGCACCTCGTTTACTGACCATGATTCAGCCATTTATTTTTTTCAAGTTACGCGTGATGGTCGTTTAAAGCAAGTCGTTTAAAAAAGCTGTGCGAACAAATGATACTGCGGTGGCTGTTTCTGCTAGCGGGTTTGGTGTCTCGTTTGGCAAATCCAATGATGCTGGTAGTGACGATTCTCTCTGGCCAATAACTGATCTGCAGTGTTTACATGTCATATTTTAGTATTGGTACGGCATGCTTGGAACCTCGACCGAGGTGGTACTATTTAAGCAAGCCGTACCATGCAGTGGAAAAGCGCCAACAAACTTAGCCGTACCAAGTCGTACCATGCAGTGGAAAGCACCAAAGCGAGCCATACCGGGCCAAAAGTATTTTCCATGCTGTGGAAAAGCGCCATATGACTTGTTATTTTTATCAGAAGCCACTTTTTTAGCTCCGAAACACCTCCATTTTGCAGTGCATCACTTCTTTTTTTTTCTTCCTGGTTTAGCAAATAAAGTACTGCTGAATGTTTGTATTCCACACTAACAAAGCACGTGTGTGAGTGTGTGTACACACATTTGCATTTCTTCCTCACTGATTAGCCAGCTTGTAGTTTGTTTTAATTGTCAACACAATGATGGAACTGCCCATCCTTTAAACTGCAAAAAAGTGATGGTAGTCTACTGTGGATGAGGTCTCATTCAGATTACTATTATAGTTAAAATAATATAATGTTAAATTAATCTGGCTAATTTTCCCTGTTTTGGGAAATGTTCCCGGTTAGAGCTGGACATAAAACTTTAATTGGGAAGAGAAGATCTGAGTCTTCACCTATTTAGGTCTATCTGCCAGTTATACAAGTGTGTATCAGCCATTGTATAATGATTTACATGATGTTGGCCGCCAATACCATTTAGTAAATTCTCGCAATGTGATTGAAAGGCTCACAGAATTGTCCCATCTTATCTAAAACTTCTTTCCTATTTATAGTTCAGACCATAAACACATTTGTCTTTGTAAAACAATGAACTCTTTGTATCTTTGGGACCACCATCAATGACTGTGCTATTTCTATTTTTTTGGCCATCGTTGTTGTGATCTGTCACGACTGCTGCAATGAAAAGTGTGGGAAAGAAACATGTGGATGCCCTGGTCCTCCCATAAAGAACCACAAGTACCTCTTTGTCTCAGCACAGCATTTGTATTGTGTCGGCAGAAGTTTCCGTGGATGACCTCCCGGGGTGTAGGGCTGTAAGAAGGAGTCTTTTAGGCTGCACGGTCTGCCCAGGTCCCTTTAGAGTCCAGATCTTGTGAATTAGTCACCACTGCTAACTCATTGTGTCCTCAATGTGGCATGTCAGAGCTGGCCTTACAGAAGAAGACCCTGGCTGATGAGAAGGGTTAGGGTAGGACCTGTAACAGGGGTTAACTCAATGCATATGTCACCTTCTGTCCACACGATAGGACTGTGAACAGGCTGCACCATCAGGTGGTCTCATTTAGCACAGTGTGTGGTATTTAAGTAGATATTGACCTGACTGAGTTATCTCATTACTGTCCAGTTACAGTTAGGAGAGTCCACCTTGGGAGCATCTAAGTAGCCCTTCTCACAATCATACTGATACAAGCAGCATAATATGATAGCACAGTAAGCAAGAGAAGCCCTAACCATGAGCAGTTCCCTATGCACAATTACATTGTTTATCCCAGGGTATTGTGAAGCTAGGGTTGAGAGTTGAGGGTTGAGTCCAACTGCAAAGCTGTTGTGACCGTAGTTGATAAAGTAGGACATGTTTCTGGATCAACATCCTTGCTGGTCCTGGTACAACATTCCTTTCAACCAATCAGATGTCAGTAATAATAACAGGTAGGTCTAGGTTTAGGCTGGAGTTAGAGACTTGAACCACATTCAAATCAGCCTATGATAAACCTCTAATCTGAAGTATAGCTCATTGTTAGAGTTCGTCTCATAATTATGTATGGAGTCACAAAATGTTGGCCATTGAAACTTTTCGGCTCAAAATACCATTTTTCGGTTTTGTACAGGCAAAAATTTGTACAGAAAGTGTTACTTCAAATTTGAGGGTGGGGGAGGTACAATCGATTTCCGTTTTTTCCCAATGTGTCCAGAATATATTTAGTTTCCTAGAATTTCCATTTTGGTACATTGCTAGTTTTATTGTTAGGAACAAAAGTGATAATCCAGGAACACATCTTACCTGGCAAAATCAAGATGGGCATAGCCCAGGACAGCTAATCCTCACGCAAGAAGAAAGATGTAGACTCTAGAGGGAATTCTAGTGCAAGAAGCTTATGCTAGAGCTCCACGCATTGACATCTGGCTCATAATTGTACAGGGGTCAGGGACTGACAAGGCCATGATGAATGAGGAACTAATCTGCTCACTTCCTCTGGTCAAGTGATAAGACAGCGAGAGGCGAGAACCACCTCTAGTATATTTGCACCCAAAGTATCAAAGATTCATCACAGCACATTACTCTCTATATAGGTCTGAATCAAATCCATCTCTCTGTTATGTGCTTCTAAAGAAAAGGTTAATGTGCCATCATAATGTGAACATAAGATCTCTTTTAAAGATGTGTTGAACTCGGGGTGAACTCTCCACCGCCAGACTCAGCTAACTCTTCGTCATGTTGTGGCAGCTAGAAGCTGAGGGAATTCAATTAATACGATTAAATGCTCCTCTACCAAGGGCAGTGCTGTAAAAGTTCAAGGCTGTGGTGAAAGCAGAGTCATGATAATACAGATGACTCCTCCCTAATTAAGATGTGTGTATGGGTGGAGTTTTGATGGGAATAATGAAGGTCTGGTGGGTGAGACCAACAGCAGCAGGTTGACAAACATGTGCCTGAACATGCTTGACTGAGACACGGAATAAATGATGTCCTTGCGTAGCTAAAGATTTTCATCTCTTCAGCCTTGAGTGTTCTCCAGAAAAGGAGTCCAGGAATGGGCTGACCTAATCCTCCCACTATATCTAACCCAAGATCTGAGACAGACAACAACAACATCATTTAAGCTTTTTATATGCCCGAAACCTCATGATTGAGGACATTCCAATGGACCTGCTGCAAATTAATGCAATAACCAAAGCTGGCTGGTAATATCTTACTGAATGAGCTTTCCAAACACTTTATTCCATTCATACAGTACGTATCCTGTTTACTTTCTCCCTCCCTTCCAAATAAACAGACAAACTGCTTGAGGCTTGTAATGTGCAGCCTGTGCTCCTCTAATTTCTCTGTAAGCATCTCTCATGTTTTCTTTTTTTTCGCTATCTCATCTATTCATCTATTACTGTCAACTGGCCACATAAGTCACCAATGATAGGCACCCTACTAGCCCTGACCATCCCTAGTGCAAGGGACAGACAATGCATAAAGGCTAGTCTGAGGGGGACTCTCTGGCCCCTATTCAGGATGGTGACACCCAGCTGCTTAGCTGCGTCCTGCAGACTGTGGCCCATTGTGTTGCTTTAGTCACATCTTTGCCCAATAGACTCCCCCTGATGATCTATAGCTGGTCGGCAGTGCCGACCCAGACCGGCTCCATGGACCTTGCTGGGTGTCTCACTCCTGGGGTTGACGGATAGCCTGTCAGTTACTGTTTCTCACAATAGTGTCTTAAATGAGTGACTCATCTGTCAATATCATACATTTCTTCCACCGCCCAGAGGGTCTCTATCTGAAAATAAGTTTGTTTGCTCACATTTTAAGGACTCTATTTTTTTTAAACGGTTTACCTATTGAAACAAGACTTTCAAGATGGCATTTAGCAATGACACAAATCAAACAAAGTTTGTGTCTTCTTTTGTTTTCTTTTCCCAGTTCTTCAATTCAAAATCAAAGGGTAAACATCCTAAATGTCTGCATGGTTTCAATCAAATTCAGGTAGAACAGTTGCTCAGAATTAAACACAGGAGATGTGTCCAGTTAGCCCAGTCATAAATGGTATATTAATGGTTTATGTACCTCACTGGTGCATTGTTAATGGCAAATGACATTTACTGTGTGATGCAGTCCAGGTCATTGTGAACACCTTATGGTTGATCTATCATGTCAAACCCTCAATAAAAAAAAAAAAAAAAAAAACCTTTGTAATGTCAAACGAGACTCAACACAAAGACTCTACCCAAGGATTAGATACAAACACATTCACAGCTCTCCACAACAAAATTAATAGTTTATATTTTTTAATCTTCCAGAAATTAATCAAACCTATCTTATATATAGTTTGTGGATGTGTACAAACTCCCGCAGTTTGTGTCACTCCCACAGTTATACTAAAATGCATATGTCTATTACCAGACGTGAGCATTTATGAGGTTTGTTGTATTGTGCTATAAAAAAAAGAAATGAAGAAAAAAAAGAGCTATACCTATCAGAAAAATGCAAACACCATTTTCTGTTTTTTTTTTCTTGTTATTGCTTTTTGCAGTTTGGTGCTTTCTATAGCACAAATGTCCCAGTGATAATAATGACGATAATAATCAGAGCCTAATGATGGTGCTTCAAGGATTTGTGTTGTGTGGACTGTGACAAACGTGAAAAAGGGGAACAAGAAAAAGGGGAAGAGGGAGAAAATGGTCTTCTTTTAAAAAGCGTGACGCTTGATTGAAGTGTAAGGTTTGGGTTAATTGCAGCCAGAGCTTCAGACCAGGAACAGATGCCACACTCGTGCATCAATAAATGCTTATAAGTTACTTATTTAGTGCTGCCTGCCATGAAGGGAAATGACACGACTTTAAGCACAAGTGCCCTAGGGGCGATTCCCCCACTCTTTGTCTTGTCATCTTATATCTTTGGATCTACTCTAGAATAAACAGCCTTAGACAACCGGGCATACTGAAAAATACAAATGACATACGACAAAATACAAATGTTCATGCTTTCCAGGCATGTTATTCCTTCTGTTTGGGTGCCTCACATCAGAAAAAAAATTACTGATAGATTTCTCGTTGTAGAGCGGAAGGTAAAATTGGGTTTTGGGTGACTAAAATGGGTTTTTTAGTAGTTGATGTTTTTAACACACACAAATTGGGAGTCAAATATAATATTATACAAAATACAATCTTGTTTTAAAGAGTACTTGCTATATATTAATGTAATTCTGATGTGAAATTGTTATTGTTCTCATTAATATTTATACAAAGCACATAGTGAACATTACTGTTTTAAGAGATACTGCACTGCAAAAAATATATTATCCGTAAGTCATGACAAGTGTTTTACATTAGTCTATTTTACACAAGTCTTCAAAATAAGTTAAGCCATTTTCAACTTTTCATAAGTTATGCAAGATTCAACTCGGCCAGTTTAATGTAATTTATGACATAAGTTGATTGTACTTCAAAATTTAAGACAGCAGATTGTTTTTACAGTGTACATAATATTACTGATAAAGAATGTATTTTTATTTATTTTCTTGTCACTCATCCAAGCTAAATACTCACTTGACAGATGTGTGAGTTGTACCTTTAAAGTCAAACTGTCAGATACTTTGTATGACAATTTCTCTCATTGTCATGAAAAATGCTCTCTCTCTCTCTCTCTCTCTCTCTCTTCTCTCTCTCTCTCTCTCTCTCTCTCTCTCTCTCTCTCTCTCTCTCTCTCTCTCTCTCTCTCTCTCTCTCTCTGTCTATCTGTCTCACAAACAGATAAATTCAAGCTGCTATTGAATTGTTGCAGATCTGGTTAATCAACTTCTATTTGCATATTTGAACACAAGCTGGTCTCAGCAGCCCTCACGTTGACAGAACACGGATCTGAGGTCAAGGTAAAGAATGCTTTAAAGGAAGCTCATGTTTGTTTGTGGCTAACACCTTGTTATTCTGCAAATGCTTTGAGATCCAGTAAATATAATTGTATCTTTTTTTAAAGATTGCCACTTATAATAAGTACATTTGCACAGTTACAGTATGATATGTTGCTATTATATTATGTGAGGACATTCTGTGCACAATTGGCAATTTTATAGCTTTTTTTGTCTTAAAAAAACAAACATAAAATACACTACTGACACATGGTGTACTATCTGTTTAAAAAGTGCCGCATATTTTGTGACTCATGTGCTTGTCAGTTAGTAAAGTACCAAATCAGACATTGATTTGCTTGCATTTGTGTGTGGAAAATGTTTAATAGACATCTAAGAAAAGAGTAGAAAGTGGAGAAGCTGATTAAAAGATCAGGAATCCCTGACATCTGAGCAGCTCAGCTGATTTCGGTCTGGCCCAGCCCGGCTCGGGCCATCCTGTCATAGCAAAACATAACGCAGATCAGATCACTGCAACACAGCTCAGCAGCACAGCCAACTTTTCCATGACATCATTCATCAGGCATTAACCCTGTTAGCTGGTCATTATTTGCCGCTTTTTCTCCTTCTTCCTCTTGCTCTCCCTCTCCGAGTGCATCTCACCTTTCCCTCTCTTTGCTTTGTTGTGGGTTTATTTGTGAGTAGTGGCATTGTGCCAGAGATCTGCTTGTGCATTTCATCTTCAGGCTAATTTCTGCTCTATGTTTAAATGGTGAATGAGCACTGTAGCACTCCGCTGGCCTGTGAGCGTGTGTGTGTGTGTGTGTGTGTGTGAGTGTGTGTGTGTGTGTGTGTGTGTACATGTTTTTCTATCCTAGTGGGGACTTCAACCTGAATGCACACAGACTCATGGGGACTCTTGTCACTGTGGGGACCTAAATTGAGGTCCCCATGGGTACAAAAGCTTATAAATCATATGGAATGAGTTTTTTTGAAAATGTAAAAATGCAAAGGTTTGTGTGATGGGTAGGTTTAGGGTTCGGGTTAGTGTAACGGGACAGGATATACAATTTTGTACAGTATAAAAACCATTACGTCTATGTGTGTGTGTGTGTGTGTGTGTGTGTGTGTGTGTGTGTGTGTGTGTGTGTGTGTGTTTAAGTGTGCGTGTGTCTGTGTTTACGTGTACGTGTGTGTGAGGGCCATGGGCTGTTAAAGGTCAGAGTGAAGGCAGTGTTAGGGCAGAAATAAGTGAGTCATTCTTTCTGCTATGCTGACTCTGTCATATCCTCTGCTGTTCCCAGACACTCACACTTGACACAACCTCTCTCTCACACACACACACCATTTTCTGTGTGTGTAAATATTCTTCTCTAAATTCAATGCTGTTTAAAGGTGCTGCAAGCAATTTCAGTCATTTTAGCTTTAACCACACACCATCTCTCTAAAACCCCACCCTCCAAAAAAATGTTGGTGTCAGCAAACCTGAACGTGCAAAATAATTGACATTGTATATTGGCTAGTATTCTGAAAGCAGAGGCTACTCCTCTGACTTGTATTTCAGGGATATTTCTTAGGAAGTAACGTAAGGACTCTAGGGTATTGTGGGTGGTTGACAGTTTCTTATGCATTCTGGGCGGTTGCCTTTGACACCCAAGTCTCTGATATTCTGGTCTCTATGGTTCGGATCACCTGTTTTATCTCCAGTAGGGGACAAGTATTAGTCTGACAACTTAGATTTGATACCGCATATATCATATGTTATAAGCATGACAAGCTGGAATTTTAGTAACAGCATTTTACTTTTCCTAACTTTAATGTCATTCAATTACTGTTAATATACCTTTTTGGGCTATGAAAATGTTTGTTTGATACTATAAAATATACTAATAATGCAGGCGGTGAGCACACTTAACTTCATCAAAATTGTCCAAAAATAACCATGCAAAGATAAACATGGCACTAAACACACATGATCCCAAACATAGTAAGAAACATTAACTGAATAAATTTGACGTAAAACTCTCAATAAAACGTTCATAACTGAAAACAAAAATAAGATGAATGCTCTTTTCCCAATAAATTGGTTTCTTACATATTCTTAAAAAACCCCACAATTTTTAAGAATATTTTACCCTTAAAAAAGATTAACTTTTATATTAAAATGCCTTTTAAAATATATTTTACTATATCTTAAAATGTTTCAATGTATTTTATAAAATGTTTACTGCAAGTGGTAAGGTAACAGTTAACAGGTTTTACTGATTTTTTACATTCTTTATGAAAATGACTAACAATGTATTCAGTGTAGTTAAGATAACTTTAAATGCATGTTTTGTAAGTATGAAAATCTGTGTGGTGCATGTGTCAGCATAGCCTTCAATAAAGCTCCCCAAAGTTGCAGTGATGTGAGGCATGTGGATGTAGTACAAGGGCACTGCAGTCTGCCTGAAGACCGAAACAATGTATGTTTATAATGAATACAAGTCTTTAATTCAATATCTGTTCTGCACTTTGAGTAACAAGTATAAAGTGCAGACAAAAGCCAAGAAAACCGTATCTGGTGTCAACAAATCTCATGGTGCATCAACATTTTTCCTATTCTTTTTTGATCTTATTTGTTTCACCTTTTTTTTTTTTTTCTTTCCTTCTTCTTCTTCTTTTCCCCTGAAATTGATTTCTTCTTGTTTGTCTTGGCAGTAATGAGATCAGCTGTGGGATTACATTTCAATGGCATAGCACCTTCAACCCCAGGCAAATGATTTGTCCAAACTTAATAATAAAACACTTACAATGTATTGTCAGAGGTAAACAGTAGTTGTAATAAAACGTTGCCTGGGGTACAGACTTCTTTTAACTTGTAAAACCCTATTTAAGTTGGCCTACACCTACAGTAGCCGCACAATATGATAAATTGAACTGCATTTAGACAAACGAGGAGTCCAAATCTAAGCTATCTGCTGGACAAGGGAAACCCAAATATTTGACCCAATGAGACAAACATGCATTAAGTATTTTTTAACACAAATGTATAAAACACATTCTGTGTGCTGAAACTGTTTTTTTTTTTTTTTTTTTTTATGTGTGTGTGTGTGTGTGTGTGTGTGTGTGTGTGTGTGTGTTTGCTTTGGAAAAATACGTTATCTGCACACACCTGTAAAATATTAGCTAACTTGCTAGCATTTCATTTTGAAAGAACCCACTACACGGAAGCTACTTAAGGGAGCAATCTTTTAAAATGTATAACTATCCAATGATATAATTTAGTTGTATTTTGTCTGGCACAAAACAATGTATTGCAGGACCCTATTTGGTCACACTTCATATTATGTGTCTTTAGCTTATGTACTTAAATAAAATGTAATAATAATACTAATGATAATAATTGTTAGGTACATTGCACTTATTGTGTTTATGTTTTATTGCAAAACACTTTTACTGCTATTGAAATAGGATATTGGTAAGGTTAGGGACAGGTTTTGTGGTATGGTTAAGCTTAATGGTGGGTTAAAGTGTAAGGGAAGGGTGAACAGTGTAATTGATTATAGATGTAATGACAGAAATGAATTACAGCTGTAATTACATGGAAGTAATTTTAAAATATAAGTGCAATGTAAAACATGTATGTACACAATAATATATAAGTGCATTATATCAAATTATTATTTTAATTGTTAACACAAAGACACCTAATTTAAAGTGGGACCTGTTTTCTTTTTCTTTTCTTTTTTTATAAATGAACAATGTTAAAGTTGAAAACATCAAACAGGGATGAATCAGTCAATTTACATAAAATATCATAGCAGATTGAAACGGACCTTTTTAATGCATTTGTTTATTATGTCAATTCACTCAGCAGTAAAGCTTTCTATGTAAGCACTTTGACAATAAAATCAGTGATGTAGCGTTTTGTCATGCTACATCTCAAAGTAGCTTGCAATAATGTGAACTACTGTTACACATGTGAAAATGCAGTTACGTTAGTGTTCCTAATTTTAATTAGTTATTCTCCAACAATCTTGCTAAATTCCATTAAATAAAATGGTCAAATTCAATCTTCCCCAAATCTAATTTCTCATGCTGATGCATTTTGACTCATCCACCTAGTCTGTCTAGATAATTCACAATGAAGTACCAAACTAAAGCACAAATAAAATGATGGTATTACTATGCGTTTTGTTTTTCTATTTGTACATACTGTTACCTTGTACTACCATGTACAGTAAATAAAATTAATTGTTTAGTACCACGTTATGATTGTAACTGCACAATGGGTCAATTGAAAGGCTTGCATGTGTGTGATTCCGAGTATGCTCGTGTACATGTGTCGGTACAAGTGCAGAGAAAGTGTTCTTATGTGGAGTTTTCAGTAGATTAGTCAAACACCTGTTTGTAGTGAGGGAGAACGGCAACTGTTAATAGCCTGTCATAAATCGCTCACTCTATTGTGCTGTCACCAAGTTGCTGTACCACATTTTTGGTGGCCTGGACTTTCCGTTCAACCCAACAGTTTTTGATTAAGAACACTAGGGCAAAGTGTGTTTCAAAGACAGCCTGAAGTGAGCTAAGTCTGATAGAACCTTCTTTTCCCTTTTAACTCAAATATACTGTATATATATAAAAAAAAAGATTAATAAATAAAGTCAACAATGTTTTAAAAGTTTTATTTTAGGGGAAATGTAAGGGTTAGCCAATAGTCATAAATAGCTTTACATTAAAAAATAAATCTATCTTTTGTTCTTATTTATAAAGCTACACTGTAAAAAAATTACTGTAAATTTACTGCAAATCTGGAGTAGAAAAACACATAATGGGCTGTATGTTTTTACTGCAATCATATAGTACTAGAAAACAATGTGTATGCATTCTTATGTCTATATATGCAAAAGGTATATAAAATCTTGCTGAAGTCAGTCTTATTTGAAATCTTCAGTTACACTTTATTTTAAGGTGTCATTGTTACAGTGTAATTATACATTTAAGTTCTAAGTAATATTAATTAACAACATGTACTTACTATAGGGTTAGCGTAGGATTAGGGTTTGGTTGAGGGTTAGTTGCATGTAATTATGCATAAATTACTGTTATTACTATGGTAAGTACATGTAACATGTAACAAGGACACTGTAAAATAAAGTGTTACCAAATATTCCATTTTATTCCAATTATTCCATATTTGAAAACATTGTTTCTCACAAAAAGTGTGAATTCACATATTGCTCTGATTTGAATAACCAACACTGAACGGGGCCTTACACTGCTCTGGGGCTAAAGTGACTGTTTATATTTTCATGTTAAGCACATGGTATTGCTTGAAATAACACCTAATTTTGCATATATATTATTTACATATTTTTTTTTCTAATGCAGAAAACCACAATTTACATTATCTAACACTGTCAATGTGAAGCGCACTTTTATCGAAACAAATTCTTTTTACTAAAAAGATGCTGAGCATCAGATTGGAGGAAATTAAGTCAGACAGTCTTAGTAAAAGAGCTATTTGAAACAGACGGCCCTCTCCATGTGGTTAACACAAAAAAAATAAAAAAATCAGCAGCATGCTCTGTTTTGTTTTCATTTTTTTCTGTTTCAAGTCACACAAAAGAAAATGAGCAGAAGGGGAGCAAAAATTTGAAAAGGCAACACCATGCACCAGGATCAGTTGTGCACGGTCTTGGGAAAAAAGGCTCACCTTTTGGGCCAAGCCCATTTAAAGCTGACACTAAAGAGAGCGGATGAGGACACAGGGGCTGCACAGACTCCGCCACAGTCTCTGTCTGGTTAATGCGGGTAGGCTGTAATAAAAAGCCACCATGTGCCAATTGAGCTTCCACAATTAACAGATTAGGGTGATAAAGAGGTGCATGACTGCGAGGCAGGGCTGCCCCCCTAGGCCTCAGGGCATCATGGGTAGGGAGTGGGCCGCTCTCCTGATGAGGGGGCCAGATAATCTCCTCTCTCGCTTTCCATCCATTCTTAGCCTCTCTCCCCCTCACAACCTTGTGCCCTGAAGCACCTCTGCAAATACCTGCTCAATATTCAAGCAAAAAGTGTGTTCAGGGCAAGTGGCACGTCTGCAAAGGAGAGATACAAAAGCCGGGCGGAAACAAAAAGTGTGACATCTGCTAAAATGATTGCGAGTAAATATGTTTGACAATTATTGTTTACAGTGACAGTGGTAACAGTTCACGAGATCCAACCACATTTCTGTTTGCATTGAGGCAGATGGGCCTACAGCGATTCATTAGCAGCCTGTCAAAAGCTTCATTCCCAACTTACTTTTATTGTGTGGATCTGTTCAACAGTGGGAGGAAGCCGCTTATTTGGCATAATGATCACGATCAATTTGCCTGTTATAAATCACTTGCTTTTCTGTCATTCTTTTTGCTGTCCTTTTTCGATCTTTAAATTTTCTCTTTTCTCTCCCGCTCTTTCAAGTCTACTACTGTAAATATTTACCCTTCAGTGATGGTTCCTTGATTTTGTGTCTTTGGGCCGTAAGTTAGAATTTGCGTTTGTGTTACTGAAGGATGACTTTAACCTTTAAGAATACTTGGAGAGGGAAACAGCCGTGATGATATCCCGAGGGAAGCAACAGAATCTTTCGGGAGCCAGAAGATTTTTCCAAAATCGTTCGTAATCAGCCAAGGTTCTGGCTTCCAATGGAATTGTTAGACGCAAACCTCAGGGTCAAACCTCCTTTCTCTCGATAAACCTCATATTTTACTGCAAACAGTATTATGTTGGTCTGTGTTCATTTTCTTGCCTATATCCCTTTACACTTTCAACAGGGGCAGGTGCGTGCAGTTATAGACATGCAAAGCGCATGGTTTGAATGTGGCACGCAAATATGCCTGGCGTAATCTGACACAAGAAGCTTTGAGAGTCCCACACCGACAATATTTAGCCACCATCTTTAACACTGTGAAACAAGGACACAAATAGAGACTAATAAATGAGTCCCTCTCCCCTTGAGTCCCCATCACTGCTGATCTGATCCACTCAATCAAATGTGTTAAGTCATAATTAACCCCAGCTCCCGTTGCTCTAATTGAAGCCTATTAGATGGCACGTGATGCCGGCACAAACGGAGGAGGAGACCAACAGCCGTTGGATTGGTAAGCAAAGTACAGCGACACCTCACACAGTGAGCAACCAACACTTAATTATCAATGAGCTTTTCTCAGCTCTCTACTCTTCTTTCGTTCTCTCTTTCTCTCTCTCCTGCTGCTATCGGGCCTCAGGCTCTTCAAGTAATGGACTACTTTAATGAAACTTGTGTTAAACACAGTCAAGGATGAGATATTTATTGTGCATTTGACAATAAACATCAGTGAGAGAAGTGACAGTGCAACTGTCTTTGAAGCTATTTTGTTATGTTTGCACGATCATCCATTCTTGCATATGGTCGTTTCTATACCCAGTTATGAGCCTGAAGCTGATAAAATGACAAATCACAATTACATACTATTTGTTGAATCACGGCCTGCAAGTTACCAAGCCTTCCCTTGCCATCTTTCTGATGAAATGATTGGTCATCAACAAGACTTAAACCAATATGATAATGAAATCTAACCAACTAAACCAAGCCCAAATGTAACTGAAAGTAATAGTTGACAGAATATACTTTTTTGAACTCTTCTTATCTGCAATTCTTTAAGTCATTCTTATCATTATAAGCTGAACAATTTCAGTGTTTCATGCAGCTAAGATGATGCAATAGATGAGATGTGGGTTAAATGGGAATTGTTGGGAAACACCTTCACCTTCAGGATAGTTTCTTATGAGTGTCTTCTGTTCATGCCCTAAAAGAGTTCTGGCAAAATAGCAAGAATTAGGAGAAACACGCTGACACATAAAATGAATTTGAAATCGCTTGCAATGTTATTGACACAGTTCTGTTTGACCATGTTTCCTATAATTAGTTATCTGAGTAGGTCCCTACTCTCAGGAATCACTCCAAACCAAAATAAAATTGTTACCCCGATTGTGACCTCACATCATGTCTCATGCAATGGCCTTTTTTTCTGGCTAGATTGTGGAACACCACAGGAGAAGTGATCAGTTGTGCTGCATGATGGAGCATTAAACCATTTCACCCTCATTGATAGGTCAACATTCCCGGAAGCAGAAATGTTTAAAAAAAAAACAAAAAAATATAATAATAATGTGTGCAAAAGAAAGAAAGGAAAAAAAAAAATGACATGCCCATGTTCTCTCCAAATGCTGCCATGTCTGATAAAAGAGGAAGAGAAAGGGGTCGGGTCATGCAGTCTTTTCAGGGTGCTAAACTCTCTGGACATATTTTAGAATAACTTATTTTAAACCCTGGTGTTTTCTTGTAAAATTATTTTTGTCTTGCAAGTCAGTGAGGATGAATGAACCGCTTTCAAAAATGATAAGGAATTAAGCTTTTCAAGTCTTTTTTAACAATGTTTAGAAGCGGGCTAGTCCCACCACGAAGTGTGTTGACATAGGCTATATTTGGCGATTGTTTTCAGATGTCTCCAAGTATTGTAAAGCGGGTTTGAAGTCTTCTCTATCGCAACATTGCACAAAAAAATTAGACAACAGACTGTTTCAGCATATTCTGAAAGGTTTACATTTTGATCATGACCTCTAGGTACAAACAGAATTATACAAATGAATCAGACATCATATTTACTTCACAATACACAATAATGTTAAAGCATGTTTTAAAATGCAATCTTCAAAGGGCTTTCGTCACAAACAATTCATAGCCTATTATGTGTTTTGATTTTAAAAAACATCGGGGAAACGTCGAAATGGTGCCATCAATGGACACTGTTTGCACCTGGCATTGTCCGTTTCTGACCATGAAACGGAATGACGCTAAATACAGGTCTACACTGGCTCAAGCGAGATTCGGTCACTTTCGGAAGTGATCGAAACAACTTGAACATTACGTCTGGATTGAATTGTAATTTTGGTTCAATTATAATTTACAGTTTTCAAAAAGGTGATGAAGTCGAAAAGGTAGGCTAATGTTGAATTTGACTAATTGGATAATTGGTCAAGTGTGCCTGATGGTTTCTTTCTACTAAATTGTCTGGAGAAATGTAAAATTACGGTTGCTCTTCTCAGTTTTAGCCAAAAGAAATTAATTGTTCGTAAAGAAAAATAAATAAATAAAACTGTACACACACAGACACACACACACACACACACACACACACACACACACACACACACATATATATATATATAAATATATGAAACTATATGTTATAACAATTTCACCAAATAGCCTACTCTAATTTAAGATTCACATTTGTGCATAGGCTACACTCTGTGATGTTTGTATAAATAAATATATCCGGTAGAGGTGCAATAAGCCAAACTGAGTGTTCTGTGTATTGTGGGGTGGGGGGGATGAAGAGAGCAACACAAGTGATCTGGCGAGCCCGTGTGTGTTTAAGTCGTTTATCAGGGTCGGGCACTGGTGCTGCCTGCAGCTATGAGTCGCCTGAAGGAAGATTCAGACCATCATCATCAAACTTCATCATAACAGCACAGCTGCGCTCTGATGGAACAGATAGAGCCACATGAAATAGTGTTCTTCTTTAGTGTGAAATTATCACGTCTATTAATTCAGTCTCTCTCTCTCTCTCTCTCTCTCTCTCTCTCTCTCTCTCTCTCTCTCTCTCTCTCTCTCTCTCTCTCTCTCTCTCTCTCTCTCTCTCTCTCTCTCTCTCTCTCTCCTCTGTCACCTATCCGTGAAAACATGCGATTCCCAAGCAAATGGACCGTTACTTTTTTTCATCGTTGATTCACAGAAAAAGGTTAAGACAGAGTATAAAATATAAAAATTAATAAAAAAACAGAGTAGGCTACAAAAAGTCGGAAAACAGACAAAATTCCATGAACAAATTCACCAAGAAATCATTATATGCAGACAGTAAACATTAGACATATTCGTATTATTTAGCAGGCTTAGTATCAGTAGTTACACAGTATGTAATGCAGGTAAAACTCAAAGTATCCTGTAATAACTTGTACACAGTTAGTACATTTAAATGCACAATTAAAGACTTAATATAAAGTTGGTCATTATTATTATTATTATTATTATTGTGGGTAATCGATTGTTTAATTTTAGAATTAGAATCGACAAGGAAGATTGTCGATTTTTGACTGTTTAACTTTTTTTTTGACCAATCAATGTTTTTTTTGACCAATCAATGTTAAGGCTTTTTGTCTAAAAGTTGACGTTTCTTTATCGGGAACATTTATTTTATAAATCACTCGCATTTTTCGTATTTTTATACTCTATTTCTTTTTATAGAACGGCAACCCCACTGCATGGCCACTGCATAACCCCTGACCTTCATAGGCTACCCCTTGGAACTTTTGATAGTAGTTTTAAACGTGTCATTATTTTGACGGTCAACATTCGATTTCTGAAGAACAATATTGCATTGACATGAGATTATTTACTCATTCATGAAAATTCACGACAGAAGAGGGGAATTGCCTATTTGGTGCCAACTGCCAATTTTATGCTATTTTATTCAGTTCGTTTTTTTTTATTTTTTTTTATGTAGGCTATGTAATGTCCTCGTTTGTTCAATGTAAAACATTTCGATAAATATTTAATTCGAGTCAATAATAGACTGCCTATAATATCATTAAAGGGTCAAATCAAGTAGCAAGAAATAGCCACTAAACACAGCGGGCTGATAGTGTCGGCATTTGTCACAAGATTTGGCTTTTGATAATTTCACAGTTATTTGATCATTTGACACGTCGATGAAATTGACCCCGTGAGGTATCACTTTGACAGAATATAGCCGGATGAGCAACGCTATGAATACAAGTCTAACCAACAAGGAAATACAAACAAGCATATGAATAATAAGATACAATAATGAGACTGCAGGTCCCTTCATACGCAATGTAGCCTACATGTTCTTGGTGGAGCGTGAAGCGGTTTGTTAAATGTTCACATCATTGGCGAGGTTCTGAGGTTTGATAAAAAGAGACAGCCCTCAAAAGCAGTTGATTGAAATGGCGTGTGCCTGGCTGACGGGAGCCAGAGCGGGACAAAGCCCTGCGAAAGCATGGGCACTCCAGCAATTATTCCTGCACGCTGAATTTGGATTAGTGCAATGGAAAGAAGCATATGTTTGGCCCGCGGCGACACTCCCCCCGGCTGACTTCAGAGAATGAGAGGAGAGAGAGGGAGGCAGAAACTAGAATATCAACTATTTGTATGAAAAGGGCGAAACATAACAGTCGTGGATGCTTTATTTTGGGGTGCGAATACTGTGTGAAGATCTTGGATGGAGGAGGTCAGAACTTGTAGTTTGATTCAGATTTTTATGAATGAAAAACATAAAGAAGGACATGTCACTGAATTGATGAGTTCCTACAGTAGCATGATTAGGCTAAACATTTAATATTTTTCTATTGTCATGTTTGCCTTTTTTTATCTCGTTTTTTTCTTCTTCTTTTATTTCACCCTTCATTTTATTTACTTAGCTTTTATTTTCAATTTCCTTCACTCATAAGGTTATAATTATAAACATAGGGCCTAATGTCTTACAGATCAGACGGCCAAAAAAAATTATCTGACGATTCTTGGAACATCAAGTAAAAATAACCATAGCATATAAGTCAACTCAGTATAGTTCTTTTCCGAACCTATTTTAAGAGTGTATATTTTAGATTTCTGTTCTGTAAGTACTCTACACCCTTTGGCAATAGTGTAAATGTTAACAATCAAGCAATGAAGCGCTGACTCTGAAAGGGAGAGGGGTGCGGGTGGGGGTGGGGGGCTGTTTTGTATAAGAGGTCTTGTAGAAGAGACCTTAGTCTATATTTAAACGCAACATTTCTGCATTCAAAGAGGTGTCCCCTTATTTACAATAATCTGTTTATTCAAAGGCACTTAATGTTATCTAATCGATTACCTTATGTCCCAAGTAATAATGGGTGATTTGATGAAGCTTCTGACCTCTTTTGACATTATGGGGGCCCACTCGGTTTAGTCGGGAGGGGTCAGTTGAGGGGGTGATGAAGTTACGAGTCCAGCGCAATTAACCATTTTGCGCTCCATTGACAACTAGAATCACGTCATTCGATTGCGGACGTGTGTTATTTGTCTAGGCGCTTGCGTTTTTTTGCTTTCTAAAGCATTCCTCTCCTGCGTGAGACAATATAGATTATAATAAGTCAAAATAAAGCTTGTTTGAATCATTGCCGTCATCACTTCTGATGTTTCATTTGTTTCATTATGTCTGTTATGTAGATAAGCAGTGACAATTTTATAGATTGCTTTGCATCCTCCATTTAATTTTATTAACGAAGGGGGAAAATATTACGGCGCATTGAGTGTATTATTCATAAAATAATATTAAAAAAAAAATACAATATAGGCTACTCGATATGCTTTTGTTTATTCAGTTTCGCTTTATTCGTTATTCCCTCACAACAACAGATCATAATATCAAGTGATATTTTAATAAATGGCGGGTTTACTGATTGTGCAAACCACGCTCTTATGATCATCTTAACTTAGCTACTTCGTAGGCTAGTCGTTATTTTACTAGGGAGCAACGGTTAGCTACCAAACCAGCACATAGATCGCTCAATATTACGTAAACTTTCTTTACGGGAGCTGTTAAGTCCAGAGGTGCTGAACCAAGGCCAAAATCTTATTCAGTATCAAGGAGTTTGTCTCCCCAGCACGTGCGAAATTACTGCCAAAAAAAAAAAAAAAGTATATCTGATGCTTTGAATGTTACGAATATAACCATCAATGAATATGGTAAAAAAAAAAAAAAAAATATATATATATATATATATATATATATATATAAATAGTTGTAAATGCACAACTACATGAATAACAACAAAAAATTGCCCAAGATGAAAGCATGTAATGAGATTATAAAGAGACACTTTGTGTATTCATCTATGGTTTAACGTCTGAACTACTTGTGTCTACCAATGTGCAACATATGTGACTGTCATGCATCTAGATAAGGCTATAGGAGCAAATTTGAACCTGCCTCTGGAGAAAGATATGAGGAAGAGAGAGGGAGGCACGATTTTAACACGCTCACTCATTTGTCATTTGTTGAGTTTTTTTTTTTTAAGTTTAGAAATTATTTATTGTAAAAGGAATATTATTATTAAGAATAGCACATTTCATAACAAGACTGCAACTAGATTTTTATGATTATCACAGGATGCCCACAAAAAGTTTTAACTTATTAGTTCGTGGCTTTCGTTTGTTCTGAGATTGTTAAAGCAAGTTCATAACAAAACAAGAGTTGTAAAGAGTTAAAATCAAATTCTAACGCGCCTGCGTAAATATCTATCAATCCCAAACCCTCCTCTACTGACACACATGCATAACAGACTGTGTGTGTGTGTGTGTGTGAGAGAGAGAGAGAGAGAGAGAGAGAGAGAGAGAGAGAGAGAGAGAGAGAGTGTGTGTGTGTGTGTGTGTGTGTGTGTGTGTGTGTGTGTGTGTGTGTGTGTATACAGGCCTTCTACATGTCTGTACATTCTATTCTATTTTTTAATCGACAGAATTATTCAACAAATGAATTATTATTTTGGGGAAAATTACATAAAACGACTCATTTTAATTACTACAGACAAATTATATGTAATTGATATAGCTGGTGCGGGAGGTTATGTAGTGAATGAACCAAATTCAGCTGGGTATTGCAGTAAACTCCAATTTCACTAGCCTACTCTGTGTTTTATATATTTTCATTTTGCTGCAAGGCATTATTGTGTTCAACTAGTTCAACTAAAAAGAAATGGGTAAAAAAAAATTTGTAAATTACAAAGCTCACCATTTCAACGGACTACGGTCTCTGTGTTGATGTATACAAGCGATGTGTCATGTGTTTTTTTATAATTATAAATTAATGCGAAATAACGCTCATGCTTGTGTGGTATACAAATGCTTTCTTTGCTTTAAATATATTAGAGGCCCAACGATTTTTTTCAATCAATGACATTATCGTTAATGACACATATTCACGTGAAGGAATTCCTAATTCCGATGAATACGATTTAACATGATTGTGATTTCCCTTAAAATGACTATTCATGTGCTTTTTTTTTCTGCGCCTGAACAGGAGGAGCAGCCGGGTATCCTTTCTGGGAGAGCTATTGTGCCCGAGGTTAGAATCCCACACACAATCTGAGAAGCAGCCAACAAAAACAGTCTTGACAGACAATGCCTCGCTTCACCTGCTGCTGCACTGTGCATTGCAATTATGCCAAGGACATGTACAGTTAGGCTTCGTTCATGTTATTTGAAAACAACTGCATCTGAGTCGATCAGACTGTCTGAGCACAGAAAGAAAAATGCCGACATTTTTTTCTTATATTATTAAACAAATAGCCACTATGGTGAAAATATTGTGCCGGCAGTTCTTTCCTCAGTGCCATGACAGACGTCCTCTGTAGCTACATGACCAGAATACAGCAAATCCAGCAAGCCCCAATGGAGATTGATTTCCGGGTGCTATCAATAAACAATCAAACTCTATTTGAATCTGAGTTATGCAATGCACAAAATAACCATGCGTGTTCTGGCAGGACACTGTGCAAATAGCCTACCCAATGACTCAACGAAATTGGACGAGTAAAATTATGACATGGATGCTGCTTTTCGTTTTAACGCCGAAGTGCCATGCCTAAAATTTCATTCAAACGATCTGTAAACTGATATCAGCAAACCATGGATTTGCGTTATAAAAACATAAAAATTGATCATTGCATAGCTGACAGTGTATTAGGAAAAATAAGGTGCACTGCGTCTACAAATAAAGTCATGGAAATGGCGACTGCACTAACCTTCAGCAGGATTCTTCATCTGACTGATTTAAAGAGCGCTCTAGCTCGAGGGCTAAATCTACACACATTCACTTCAAACACGAAAGAGAATTCATTGTTTTTTGAGTCATTTGGCTTGGCAAAAAAAGCTCCCTGCCATATTTGAATGATCCTGTACTCTGAACTAAGAGTTGAAAGTAAGTTTTTTTTTATTATTATACTTGAGGGAAACAATGGGTTCAACTGCTTATTGCATGGAGCAATCGTCAAGGGAGAGTTAAACTCAATTACAGTAACTGTGCTGAATAGAAGAGAGAGAGAGAGAGAGAGAGAGAGAGAGAGAGAGAGAGAGAGAGAGAGAGAGAGAGAGAGAGAGAGAGAGAGAGAGAGAGAGAGAGAAAGAGGAATACATCGCAGCAAGCTGTGAATAAAAAGTAATGAATAAAAATCGACATGAAGCGTATCAAATATTTATTTTTTTTCTGGGCAACAAAGAACTATAATACATTGACAGGCATGGGAGCTATTGCCAGCACAGGTTTATACAATACAGATAAAACCGCCTCCAATTTAGACAGTGGACACACAAGATATCAGATGGTCCCAAATGTTGAATTTATTCGAAAGGAAAAAAAAAGAATTCATAAGACAATATCCATTTATTGCTCTTGTGGTGCTTTGAGGGAAGAACAAGAGGTGATTGGCACAACACATAAAAAGCTCGTATAAAAACAAGAAGATAGAAACACAAAACTAGCATCGGGGTCTCTGCAATAACCTTTTTCGATCTAAAACTGAATGGCATAAGGATAATATATAGAGAAATGGATGTTTATTTCTTTTCGATTTGTTCACTTGCTTCAATGTCGCCTCAACATGCTACAAGAGGGCTGAATTGAAATATCCCAGAGAAGAATACCCCAAACTTCTGTTTTCTAAGAACCATAAAACCACATGAAGAACTAAGCGAATATTTAAACCCACTAAAACAGGAGGCACCAGATAAATAAAAAAGAAGTTTGAACAGACGTACCATATTTACAATTCCCATTAAATTACACATAAATAAATATATACATACTTGAACACAGATTCCCTCATATAACCGTGAATCGTGTTAAATTCAAAGTTCAAGTTGGTCGCTTGGTCGAGTGAAAAGTCAGATCTTGAAGTCATGGCATGGAGCTGTAGATTTTTTTTTTTCAAGTTTATTATTCACAATACTGATAGAAAATCTTCCTCTTTCAGCTTCTTGTTGTCACATGGCTACAATCGTAAATAGGGATACTGAGGGAAATCGCTGAATTTCAGTCCGTTGAACTCATACAAAGTGAGTTTTATGAAAAGTCCTGCTGTTGCAGATCTGTACTCCTCTCATTGACACACTGCTTTATTTTGATTGAGAGAAAAGCATTGTCCGCGAATCCCAAGGTGAACTGTTTTTTTTTTTGTTTGTTTTTTCATTATTACTATTTAAAAAATCAAAAATATTTCAAAATGTCAAGATCGGGAGATAGTGCGTTCAATGTTTCATCTTGATCACTAGTGTGTTTGTTATGTATTTTGTCATATAGCAATTGGGATATGGTGGTTGGACATCACTTTCTGTGCTTCTCGTCTTTGTCACCCGCTTTTGACCCCGTCTCATTGTGGCTGTTGGGATTGTTGTTCAGGTACATTTTGTCCATGGCTTTAATGGCCTCCGTCAGATAGTTCTGCAGCGCCGTGAGGGCCGCGCACATGGCCGGAGTCCCGAATCCGTGAGAAATAAGACTGAAGTGGGTCAAACAGCTCTGAATCCCGGGCTCGAGAATGGGCTGTGGACGTGAATTCCCCAAGGGCGAGCGGTCTTGGGAGAGCAGGTCCGTGAACTCTTTGCAGATTTGTCTAGAAGGAGACACAATGTAGGATACGTGTCAGGATGAAGCTAATTACAGCTGAAGGTATGAAGTCAGAAATGTATTAGTAAGACTATGTGGTCCTTATGTGTCCCTTAATCAATGGCATACGTATTCCTTCTGACAGCAGCTCGTTGGGCAGTGTGGAATCAGAGCGATGGACAACTCAAGTTCAGTTTGAAAAGAGTGTCGCATATACGTCAGTAATATGTCAACCGGAGACGTGAGAATTGGATTATTAGGCTCCATGCCATCTAAAGAAGAGCGTCGCCTTTGTTGATATTTTTTATTGTTATTCATTGTTATTTGTATGTATTTTTTTTTTTGATAGTTTGACTTTTTATTTATTTTCCCATTTGTAGAAAATCTATAAAACATTGTAAGGATGTAGCCTACAGGTTGCGAATATATAGTGCAAACATTTGTGTATTTTACGAAATCACTCGGCCTCAAAAAGAAGACATTGAACCCAGTCATATTTATTAATATCTAGCCTACACAGATATTAGCAGCTCTGGGCTATTCAGCAGAAAGGAAACTCCAACAAATACATCACGACAATTAACGCAAAGAGACACAGTCCTAAACAGATAACTGCGCTTTGACATCTGAATAGTGAGAATAGCACTTACTTCGATGCCAATAACATGTTTTTTCTTTGGACTTGTTCATTTGGGTCTGAATGCTGTCGGTTCACGTATTCAGCTACCGCCTTGGCTGGAAACTCAGTCTCACATACATAACCGAAATCTCTGGCCAGATGGACAGCTTCACCTAGAAGAAAACGAGAGTCAGTATTTATGTTACTGCAGTAAAATGTATCTTTCATAATTGTCATCTAATTAACGTTCTCGTCCAATGACCAGAACATCGCTCTCTATCAATTCTGACATCATTAATGCACCCTTATTTTCCATTACCAAGACATTTGAATTTTGTCAAATACATGCGTCACCATGCACATTCCTTCTGAGATTAACAGAACATTAGATAATAACTCCAAAAGATATTATGTCATTGATTCGTGAGCTTTTTGTCAATAGCCTATTAGAAGGATGTTTTATAGCCTATACGAAATACATTTCAAAAAGCTAAAAGTAAACCTCCTTCTTATACTTCAGCCATGTAAAATAGGTTACTCCGACCAGGTCTGTGTGTTTGGTTGATTTTTTTCTCTCAAGTCTTTGGTTTAATTTCCTGAAACAGTTGGAATTTTACTGCGAGCCTTCCTGTCATAAGCCTAGAATCCGGAAGAACGCATGCGCCAATTAGCATCAAAGCTCAACTCTACTAAACGGCTTTCCATAAAATGGAGCAGATCATAAACAATAACAGCACTTCAGAAAGCCAATGTCCTCCGACTAAATCAGCTTCTGCTTGCGTGTCCACCACCCCCACCCCTTACCCTTATCTCGCAGGAATCATACATTTCTTCAGGCTCATTACCATACAAGACTAAATTTCAATGAAGCACGATGAATATTACATTCAGTCTTCAGCGGCAATGATTAACAGGAACCAATGAACCGTCTCCAGCTTTCACCTTTAAAACCCATGGCATACCAAATATCACTGCACGGAATAATCACCTCCAACTTTGCAAGCAAAATGGATTTATTCAACAGCAATGGCATCTTCGCAGTGCAACATAATTAACTCATTTATATTTTATAATAGGCTTTCAACCTACAGGTCAACTGCATCAAGCCGACAAGGATAAAATCCACACATAATACTGATACTAATACTAATAATAAATAATAATAATACTTTTCGTCTGTAGTGCCTTATATCCAGCAACTGCACAAAACAAAATGTCATAAAACAACACTGCTAACATGGCACAAAGTAGGCCCCAAAGACACACGAATCCACACCATGTTCAAATTTAAAGACAAGTGGTCCTGTTGAAAGGGAGAGAGAGAGATTCCTGTAATCCCACACAAAAAGGTATTTCCGAATAATATCTCCTGATTCCGTTCTCTTTTCTTATATCCTTCTTCATTGTTGCTTGCAAGACAAACTCTCTCTATTTCACGAATGAATGAAAATGCTGATTTGGAATAAAATCTGCATTAAGCACCTGCTTTATTAAAAATATATATTTATCAGGAAACTTACCTTCCACCAGTGACGTCAGGAGGGTAACGTTGGCAGCTTTGCGTCTCCCTGCTGGTAGATTTAATCCGATTTTATCTAGTTTTTCTCTTAAAGATCTTCCGCCATTTTTAGATTTGGCCCTTTGAAATAAATGACAAAAAATAAATATATATATTATGTGTTTATTTATTTTACTGATAGGGCTATGCTACATATTTTATATCATTATTTACACAGCTATATTTACGTATCATTTAAATTATCATTTATAATATTTCTATGCTATTTAAGACTGGAGCGCGCATGAACCTAAATAATTATAATAATAATAGCTTAATAATAATAATAGCCTAAGGAATCATGTGTCGCCAAGAGCCCTGATAACACCTCTTAGAGTAACTTTTTATGCTAAAAGCAAGACCTCTACTTTTAAACACTTTGTTTTAGGGGCCTGCGATTGAATGTTTCAAAATTAAAAATATTTTCAAATTTAGAACAGTCTGTCATATGTGTTATTAGCCCACTGTAATCATGTGAGATTTAAATGCTAAGGAAGTGTCCATTAAATTGTCTTAATTAATTGTCTGCATTAAAGACATGACTGCATGAGCTCATTGCAATTGGGTAGGCCACAATATTTTCCCTATGTTGGGGTATGACTTCAAAAGGCTACCATGTCTCTGAGTTTGGCGACGGAAAGCGCTTGATAATATATAATTACTGGTATATGCAATGGACATCCAGCTCACCTCCTCAAGACCCCGCCGAGCAGGGAAGCGTTCAGGCACTCAGGCGGAGAAAGGCGTCTCTGCACCTCCGCTACTGTGACTTTGTACTTTGACGTTGAGCTGAGAAGAGACAGACGACCCGGAACCGAACAGAACACTTCGTTTGGGTTTACCACACCTCCAAAAAGCCCGTCCTTATTTATCGGTATGGCAGAGACATTGCTGTTGTTCTTGGATATGGAAACAGGACCTTGACAAAAAAAAAAAAAAAAAAGAACATGATTAGGCCCCCCATTCGAGACTACAGCACCAACCAAATGGAAAAAGATGAATTACTATGCAGCAGGCAGCCTTTGAGTAAGATTAGACATATGCGTTTATATGCACATCATCTCGCACGCCTATGTGGAATCAAAGGCAGTATGGTCTTATCAGAGAGGAAGGAAAATAGATACCACAGCAATAGCTTTTCATTCAGCTCATGAATGTAACTGCTGGAATATGCCCCAAGTAATAAAGTGGCCCAGCCATCAAAATATTTCATATTAGGCCTATATCACAATGGTGACTCCACACCAAGCTCGGTGAAAATGACAGTTTAACATGCATGGCATTGCTTCAAATTTGTCAATGTTTTGGACATCATTAAACAAACTGATTAACGGGGAAAAAAAACGAATGTGGCATAATCCACGCAAATGTTGATAAACTTAAATATTTTGTTACTATAACATATGTTATTATTATTAGGCTATTTAAATAATAATAATAATCCAATACCGATACAATACAATACTTCCGACAAATACAAATGGGTATTATTTATCTTAATTCCAAATTAGTTTTAAGCGTTAAACAGTCCCTAACCACACCACACAGCGCCATGGACTGATACCCACAAATCCAAATAGGCTGCTCAGACTCACACACGAGCGCTTACAAATAAGTGTTCCGGCCTAAATCCTGCTTCAGCGCCCGTTGTTACTTTATGTGCTAGCCGGAAACAAAAGCACAGACACTTTTGGATAGATCGGTAGTGACATTAATAGCTCAGGGGAGACTAATAGAGACAAGAGGAGTTAAACGAACTCGTGAGCTCGCAATTATTACGTGTATGTGCGATGAGTATTTTTGTGGATTTATGCATGGTGCATCAAATTTAACATATCAAAGCTTTCACATTGTTAAAGCGAACAAAATCATATCACTGCAACGAAAACAACTCGATCCAACACTCATTCTCCTGCAGCTCACACTGACCAAACTGCGATGATCCAAACGAAACAAAGAGGGACGTAATTACAAAAATGACTAAACTGAAAATTATACAGCCGGCCTTTGTTAAATCTGTTTTAACAAAAGCGTTTCATAAACGAAGCCTCTACACGAGTTTCTCGCGTCATCTTTGAATGAGACATTTAGCAAATTTCATTAAAGGCTACCATTTTTATTGCGACTAAGCTAAGCCAAGCACCATCATAATAACAGAGACAATAGTGTCCGTTATGGAACACTTTGTTAAAATGGTTTGTGCCTTATCGCCAGGCTATATCAGGGCCTACAAATTAACCCGATCCGTCTCCCAGCAAGCACGGGTAGTCTTTACGAGCAGAGAGCTGCTAGTTGAACCACGTACGGTATTAGAGAGGAAATTGCTTACCTTTCTTGATTACAGTTTGGTCTGGGATGTGAATTCCTTGATCATCAACATGCTGCAAAGATCAAAACGCATATTAATAATGATCGAAAGTTTGAAAACATCGTACTTTTTTTTTTTTGCAAACGAAAATAAATGCAGCCCAAAGAGAAAAATTGCACAAACGCTTTACTTCGTAATTTCATGACTACGCACACTATAAACTGCATATTTAAAGAAAGTAGGCCTATAGATCTTTGACCTATAAGTCTGTGGCATGCGCCACTTGAAATAATACAAGTTTAAACGATGTTGTGTTATATCATAAAATATAATAATAGCAAATATATTTACTTCAATTTTATCTACCAAGAAAATGAACAAGAAAACATGCAGTTGCGGTGAAAGAGAGGATTTTGTCTAGCTCGATTCGTGAGATCTCTTCAGCAGGCACACAGCAATCAAATTACTTATGAAAAGGGGGGCAGCCAAGAATCACGTCCAAAAATGACAGACAATATTAATCAAAAAGCTCAGCACACCACTCACTTTGTGTTGCTGGGGTGAACAACAGTGAAGAGAAGAAATCCAGTAAATAATTAATGAAAAATGGGATTGTCTTTATATTCTTTTTTAATTACTCGCGGTGTCGTTCAAAAAATATAATTTTACATAAAAATGTAATTTATTTTCTAAATTGTTTCCTCACACAACATGGCATGTTCATCATAGGCTTTTAAGGCAATATATATATAGCCTATATATATATATATATCGAACGTAAATCACCATTACCTGCAAATACAGCTAAAAATATTACATTCAAACACCATTTTAAAAACTACCACGTTTTTTTTTTACCAAGTTACTGTGACAAAAAACGTTGTGTTATACATTACCATAATATTTTCAATAAAACAGCTACTTTAATAAGAACAACTTGAATATGTGACCCAGGGTTTGACTGCCCGACATTATTCTAATAGCACCATGCAGCAGCAAATCTGTATAATAGAGGTTGCATGTTATATTATAAGATTTCAGCTTTTCTCCTCACCTGAACATCTTCTAAAGAGTGAGGTATTCCATGGATAGGGATTGAATCCGTGAGTCCAGTATCAAGGCCGTGACCCGAGGGAAGTAGCACTTCTCTGCGGTACTCTCGGCACAGCTGATGCGGTAACCCGCGGTGCTGGTGGAGCAGGCTGCTCTCCTGACTCTGCCGCTGGCCGGGCCAGCCCGGGTGCTGTGGCTGCGGCTGGGCGTGCAGAGAGTTGATGGAGTACGGGTCGTTAACATGAGAGTAAGGGTCCTGAGACTGGGGGTAGATGGGCTGGTAGGGTGGCGGAAAGTATGGCGGCTGGAAGTCTGAGTTGGGCGTGTGAGAGAGCGGAGGAGCGCTGGTGTACGGAGACTGGCCCACGCTTCCCAGCTGGGGTAACCGGGCTGTGCCATTGCTGGTCCCGTCATGGCGATCCTTAGGAGAGAGAGAACGATACAGTGCTATTTTAGTGCTGTTTTATATGTTTGTCTTTTCTTTCTATTTTTATTTTTATTTATTTTTAAGGAGAGAAAAAATAACCACAAGTGATTTGTAATCGCATTTAGGAAGTAATTTGTTATTTCAACAGAAAACCGATCAAGCTTTTGATTCGGTCAAGAACAACAATAACAAATACAACAACACTACATTATAATTATAATTACACCCCCACGACTATCGTAATACATGTTATTCTACATTAAAATGTACATCAATAATTTGTTATTCATTTAGCAATTAAAAATCCGACTGAGATGCAAAGAAATATAACCAGAGCTCACATCAAGTATAAAGTCTTTGTAATAGCATTTGATGCTACCAAGAACAGCTTGCATGATGGAACAGACAAAACGATAGGATTTAAAAACAAAAACAAAAACAAAAAAATCGGAGAGTAAATGTTGAGCGCAGTCTTCAGATCTTTACTCCCGACAGTCACTCACCATCGCGGAAAAACTGTGCACTAACATCTGCGAAGATTCTCGAGGACTTCAAAAGGCAAGAATTTTAGAAGGACAAAACGAAAATGAACGTGCAAATTAAATCAAGCCAATAATAATTGTAGAGCGAGGTGGCGGTGGCCGGCGTTCAAATAAAGCAATAATCCATCACAATCTGGGTAAATTCCCAATGTTCTTCATCTGCTCTTTAGATGCAATGCTTTTTCTCTAAAGTTTCTTAGATCCCCTTGGCGTCTCCCGGCTCTGTCAGTGAGCTGTTCCCTCGCTTGAGCTCATGTTAGCACAGATCTGCCTCTTCCCCTGCACTCCTAATAGTAGATATTCATGACTATTAATATTACACGAATACTTAATAAGAGAAGAATGGTCGGAAATCGAGCGTGAAGCGAGGAAGCAACTCAAGGCAGACTGCACTAAATGACGTCCATTGAATGAGGAATCAGTATATCTAATCAGAGATGAGGAGAGAGAGAGTGAGTGGGAGAGAGAGGGAGAGAGAGACAAAAAGAGGGACATTCTCCTGCGTCTGACGAATCAGAGAGAGGGGGGAACATTTTAAAAGGTTCGAGGGCAAGCAAAAGTGAAAGAAAGACAGAACGAGGGGGAAGACACAAGGAAGGAAACAATGTGCACCTCTGATTCTGGTGAAAATCCAGCGAACGCAGAGTGCATCTGGCCTGGCACATTTTTACTGTTCACTGGATGCTCGTCTACCTCATTGTTTTCACATTAGTCCTCATATGCTCGTTCTCCATGGCCCACTAGAATCCTCACCAGGATTTTAACCACGGCCGAGACACAACACACGCCGATGCAGCTTAACTCACCGCGAGAGCAAATATTCAACAAACTTTACGCGTGTCTACTCATACACATTTTCATATCATGCGCGATTATTATGAAACCGAATGTAATTATTATAGGCTACAATCAACTCGATTCTACGCGCTGAAAGAAACTAATAAGGACGCGCGGAGTGCAGAGGTTCTTTCCTGATCATGGCGTGTGTGATTCTCCAGAAACGAGCGAAAACACGTTTTACTGGCTTCGCCACTCCAAAAACTACTCCCATACATTACTGCATCCACCACAAACACACCGTGCCAAATAATGGGGGAAAAACATAAAATAAACGTAAAGAAAAAAAAAAAATGTACAAACACATTCATTTTAAAAATAATTTAACCACTGCAACATTTGATTCTTTTTTTACCAAACCTAGTACGTTTGTTTGTAAGTCTATGTTTCTTCATATAGCCTACACACATTTCTATTATGAATGATCCATTTTAATGATCCATTTTTGTACTATAGAAATTCTACTGGCAATGAATGGGTGATATGTTTATTATTATTATTATTATTATTATTATTATTATTATTAGTAGTAGTAGTATTGTTGTTTTTGTTTTATTACTAGGTTGGAAAACAATTACATGTGTTCTGGATCATGCAGTAGCCCATTGCAATATTTTATTAAGTGTTAAATAAAATGGTACACACAAGCAAGTCAGTTTAAAAAAGAAATTGAAATTAAGACTGACTGAGTGAAAAGTTAAACCGTTCAGAATTTTGGTAAATATCATGCAACATTTTGTATTAAAATCCTGGATAAGCCGCTTACCTCGCAGTCTTCATATTTAATATTATCAGTTAATTTCCAAAGCATTTTCATTGGTTGTGGATAGAGTGAATTGCGTCTTCGCTTGAGTTTGACACAGTGCACAAGGCTCGAGCTGCGCGCTCAGATCTCCCTCTAATGGTGAAAGAGAGAGACTCGAGCGCTACTGTAATAACCCTCATTAGCATATCAAGAGACCAAAGCCAATGAATATACACAGGTAGAACCTGCAACGAGAATTCCAGTAAGAATACCTTTACTGAGTTTCATGTGTATTTCAAAAGGAAGCAGTAAATGCAAGGGTTGATATCACTGGTGAAGGAGGACTTCACCTTTTCATTTGTATTAATCATCCAATTGAATTCATTCAGAGTGGAATTAATGGGCCAATAATAACCTGAACCAAGAAAAAAAAAAAATCTATTTTTATCATAGACCAGATTCTTTGCATACACGCATTTTTCAAAAAGTTTTAAGCGTTCGAATCTACAACCCAAGAGCAGCCTGTAAAAATATTAAACAATGCTAAACGACTGCAGCATGTGCTTTCAGTGGGCAAACTCTGCTTCCAGTCTGACAATTGTAAACTGTTGTTTTAGTCCTATAGTGAGCCCGGGCCTGTAAAATACTCTCAACACTGTTATGCAAAGAAAAGGTCGATTCTTCAGTAGGTATACACCTATTTAGAACGTGTAACGGCGCAATTTGATAAATGTAAATAATTAACACAACAACATGGCTTGTTAAATGTGAATGAGGTCAGGGGGACAGGTCGCCGACTCTAAGGCGTTGTCTCTCCCTTATCTCCATTACCATTTTTGGTGGGGTGAGTCCAGTTGTCATTAATGAGAGGCCGAAAGAAACTAAGACACAATGACGATTAAGAGAGGCAGAGAAACGCGCAATAGAAATGGATGGGTGTGCTGCTTTGTTGTTCGCTGCTTATTGATTAGGGGTCCGCATCACTGAAACCAATCGCACAAAAGAAAAGCAAAACTAGTCTTCATTCTTTAACACTATTTGGCAATCTTCACTGTGAGAAAATTGTCCATTCACAATAGGCTACTGGTGTCTAAATAAACCTAGTCTGTCAGTTATTTATGGCGCTATATTCACAAATTAAATGACCGAATCACAATTATTTTTGGATTTTCACTTTTTTGTGTGTATTTTTTTAGCCTACTTTTTTGTCATAATGGACCACATGGAAAAAAAAAACAGTGGAGGGAAAGATTATAAAGAAAATAATAAAAAGCCTACATTCAGTCTTTCTCGTTTATGTTAGCCTATATGAAATGCTGCAGAATGAAATTGCAATATCTGAAATCAGTTAATAAAATTAAAATCTTTACACCAGGCAAAATAAATTAACTATCCAATACATAGTAACCAATTTGGCCTATCTGACAAGTTACCTTAGGAGTTCCTCATTTTAGAGAACTCTGACAAAAAGACTATTTCACCGTTGTTTCGCCATTGCCTTCACTCTCGCGGTCTCAAATGCAAACCTATCTGCGTGTTCTATCTATAGCATAAGCTTTTGTGTGTAGCATTTTATTTACAATGGTTAATGACCAATGGGCATACTGTCTGGAAAACTTGTTGAAAAAGCTACCGTGGCGAAGACTTAATTCTAACTTAGCCTATGGAAAAGTAAAAGCGAGCACCGCATCACCCTCATAGCCTTAAAAGGAAGAGATCTTACCTGCCAGTCTCCCATTTTGCCCATTAGTGACATTCTTGCGTCTTCTCTCTGAATGTGGTACATCACACCGTGTTATCTCATTGGGTCTTGTGTCCTTAAGCAAAATTCCACTTTACCTGAACAAAATCTACTCACCTGGCAATAAAAACAGAGGACCACCTCACGGCGCATGCGCTCTGCTACGGGCACGTGTGTAAGGTAACGACACCTGGAAAAGGTAAAAGCAATGTTGAGATTCCTGCTGCACATTAACAAGGAAGAGTGTGACTTTTTCACCTGCTGTTTTAAGTTAGAGATTTTAAAACTGAATCTTGCTCAGGCAGCATGCATAAAATATAGGCTAGGCCTACAGTGTGTTTTCAGATTGCATGCTATAGACATTAGCAGTTACAGTAGCCTATATTCGCCATTCTTTATACCTAAAATAAAGTGTTTTATCCTTTATATTTAATTTAGTATATTTTCACTAAATATTTTATTTGTATTTTTTTCAGTTAATTTGTGCATACAAAAAATTACTGAGCGAAATGTCAGCTAATAAAACAAATAGCCTATATCACCCATAGGCCTATCACTAATATGACATTCAGGGAGGGACGAATTTAAGGTTGTATTTTTTTTTTATGCTTTTCAAACACAGAGCTCCTCGATTGTAAGTCTCTGCGTGTATGTGTGAGTGAATGAACCAAAATCTTTAAAAAAAAAAAAAAAAAAAAAAAAAAAAGGAACTCTACGTGCATCTCGGAGAATGACTAATGCCAGATGAGAAATGAGCCTGAGTGCTGTAGCCTAAATGATGGCACCCCCTGTCGCTTTAGACAGGACTTTATTATGCTTTATTTTAACACCAGAAAGACATATATTAGTATTAGTATTATTATGGCACTAATTACTCAAATAAAGTGAAAGAAAAAGATTAAAAAAAGTGGACGAGGTCAAGTAATTTCAACAGGGGCTACTACACCTTTAAGCACAAATAAATATGCACAAATGCATGTAGCCATACAGTCTGATAATGAAGTGTGTGGTCAGTGTCATTCTGACCTGTTTAAAAGATACAACTTTTTTTAAATAATAATTTTATGATACACTTTATGATGACAACATTTTTACTAGATCTAGTAGGACCTGGCGACAACAGGTTAGAAGAGAAATAGGCTATTATAATACAAGTAGCTATTATGGAAAACGGTATATAAAAAAAATATATATATATATAAAAAAAAAACGTTGTTGCCACTAATATATAGCCAATCTAAACATCAACTTTTTTCTAAAGAACTAAATGTCTTTCAAATAAGCTCCAAATGCGACTCCGACAAAACAAAAATAAAAAAAAATAACCTGCTCCAAGTAGCTTTCGTTTACATCCAAGACATCGGTTAGTTTTTTATTGAAACAAACCAATATTGGTTTTGTCAAAACATACTTTATTATTCTTTATTATCAATATTGACAAAACTACTGTATATTTCATTATCATCAAACCAGTTGTGTGCCCACCGTGAAATGAGAGACATTTTCTAGACTAGAGAATATTGTGAAGTAGCCTGAATTTTCTCCCTCTAATTCATTTGATGTTCTCTGGCGCCCTCTATTGGAGAACAGTCTGCAGAAGTCAGATCTTTCCCAAGTTCCACGTTTCCACCTGTCCATCTTATCGACCAGTTAAAATCCATTAGCTACTCTTAATGACTCATTTGACCTTCTCTTTTATGACTCCACGAGAGCCTAAAAGTTATAATTTGCCAGAAATTACACGCCTGCACTGATACCTATTTATGAGTCTACTTTAAATAAATATTCAAATCACAATTTTAAATAAATAAACAAAATAAAATAAAATAAAATAAAACATGCAATTGTTCCAATTAATATTTTTTTATTATCACAACCAACGTTATTAAATATGATTACTAAATATGTTTCTAATTTTGTCATCTGGCGCCATCTAACGATGGTATTTAAAACTACAAGAAAATTACTATTTGCTTAAGGAGGTCACATAGCCTACATAAACCTTGTATTCGTCCATTAGACCTATGGCAGATGATTAAACTGGAAGAAAAAACTGGAAGAAAATTTTACATTTTCTTTTCCCAAATCCTTTTTCATTTACACTTTATTTCCATGGCCAACTTTTGCCATTCTAATAAGTAGCCTAACTTTGCAACTAGGCTACATGTCACTTAACACTTGGAGTATTAGTAGACTGTAGTAGACTGTTAAGTTATGGTTAGATTTTAGGGTTCGGGTTAGTAGAATATGTTGACATGTAGTTGCAAAGTTACTTATATTCAGAATGTCTGTTGGGGAGCATCAAAATAAAGTGTTAGCAGATATTATGCAAACAGTCCACTAATATTCTATTGAGAGTTAGTTGACATGTTGCAAAGTTACTTAATATAATGTCTAAAGTGGACCATCAAAATAAAGTGTTTTCTGTAACAGAACCAAAGACAAGACAACATACCCTTAGATGTTCTGTAGAGGAGCAAAAGCACAAAATGGAGCATGTGTTATAATAACTTCAGAATCTGATCTGATGCTGTTACCGGGAGAGGATGTGTTTGTTAAGTGGGATTGATGTTGGGTGACTAAAGGAAAAGCATTTGGCAGGTGTGTGGGAAAGATCAGATTTCCTGGAGTCTTTGGACTTTTTCCAGATTGTTTCACCATGGCAACAAAAATGTCCTAACTCTGCTCTTTTCTAGACCACAAGGAACAGGAACACTGACATATTGTTGAAGAAATATAATCCTAATTTGTTTATTTGCCTTTAATATTATTCTCTAAATTGGTGAAAAACATTGCAATGATTATTAAATTATAGGTTAAAAGAGGGCATGGTTGCTTGGTGGTTTGAGTCCTGACTGAGCCAGGAGACCTTTCTGTGAGATTGCATGTTCTCCCCTTGTCTGTGTGGGTTTCCTCTGGGTGCTCCAGTTGCCCCCCAGAATCCAAAAACATGCAGCAAATGTGAATTGGGGATGTGAGGAAGGCACAAATACAGTTTCTAGAGACACAGAGACAAACTTAAATATACACCCACACACACACACACACACACACACACACGCCTTATAAGTTCAACTACTGCCAGAAAAATAGAGAAATGTAACCTCTTTCAGGGGGGAAATCATATTTTCATATTTATATAAATCTTTTTTTTTCTTTTTCCTTTTTAAAGGGAATAGATGAGATCTGTGGAACTGCTTACTGTAAAATAAATGAAGCAAAGTTGGGAGCTTATTAGAGAGATTATTGTGCAGTATCTTAAAATGTACTTCCCTAGTTTTGTTAGAAATACAAAATTTCTCAGACTATAACCATGCTGTTTTGCAGTGAAAATTATTCCATTTGCATCGATATGTAGCCTATTGCTGTATTTCACTTTTTATCAATAGGGCAAACTCCATCCAATAAAAGTTTGGCCAATCTCTCTCTCTCTCTCTCTCTCTCTCTCTCTCTCTCTCTCTCTCTCTCTCTCTCTCTCTCTCTCTCTCTCTCTCTCTCTCTCTCTCTCTTTAAAGCAAATGTGCATGTGCTTTAAATAAGTGTGCTTAAATTAGTATTGACTTTGATGACAGAATTGAAAGTCCTTGCTGGCAGAGGGACATTATACAAGATCATAAATTATACATACTCAAGTATAGGCTACTGCTATAATACAGTAAGTCAAAACAACCATATCAGACAAAAAAAAAAAGATTTGTTTTGGACTAAAATGTGACAAAAAAAATTGTTCCACGGTATTCCTTTGTTGGGGAAAGGTCGTGCACCATTTTCCAAGCAATAAAAGATTTTTGGTGAAATTTAGAAAGTTTGGAGTAAACTTCATTTCCCATAAGTCCACTTCAGAAACGTTGTAACGGATGTGCGTCAGATGCGTAAGGTTTTCATTGGCGTTTGAGTTTGTCAGTCGATTGGTGGAAGACTTTACAACTGGGTTTTAGATTTTTTAACTAATCGGATATTTCGTGTTAAAGTTGGAGATGCTATGTCAGAAGATTTTAATATTATAAATGGTATCCCTCAAGGTAGTGCTATTAGCCCGATTCTGTTTAATATTATGATAAATGATATTTTTATGAACGTTGGTAAAGACATTGGATCGTCACTATATGCAGATGATGGGGCTATATGGAAAAGGGGGAAAAATATTAAACATGTGACAAATAGTATACAGAATGCTATATTGAATATTGAAAGATGGTCGTATGAATGGGGATTTAAAATGTCAATTGAAAAGTCATGCTTCATGCTTTTTACTAGAAAGAAAAGGACAGATACGGTACAACTGAAATTATATGGTCAAAGATTGGAAAGGGTAACAAAGTTCAAATATTTAGGGCTATGGTTTGATGAGAAATGTATATGGAGGAATCATATTAATCAGATTGAAACTAAATGTAAAAAGGTAATAAATCTAATGAGAGCAATAAATAAATCAGTATTGGTGCAGTTAAAACAACACCTACTAATGCGCTGCTGGTAGAAGCTGACGAGTTACCTCTTTATTTAAGACGTTCTAAGTTATCATTAGTATATTGGGTAAAGCTTAAAGGATCTGGAGAGGATCAACCCGCTGTAAAGGTGTTAAGTGATTGCTGGGAGTATACACAACAAAGAAAATGTAAAGGTTTTGGTTGGAATATTTCTACAGTAGCTGAGGAATATGGACTAAACAGGGTAGAGTATGGACCAAATACTGTATGGGGTAATGTTCCTCCATGGATATTCCCAGTGATCAAGGTTGACTTTCGTCTTATAGAACTAAAGAGAACATGGGCTGAAAGGGAAGTGGATAATATTGGATGTTTGGTTCATAAATATGTGGGAATTAATTATTATAATTACATGACAATATTTACTGACGGATCTAAAGACCCAAGGAGTGAGCATGTAGGAGTAGGAGTATACATTCCAGAGTTTAATGTTGTAATTTGCAAAAGAATTAATGATGGAGTATCTGTATTTACAGCTGAAATTACTGCTATAATCCTAGGATTACAATGGATAGAAGAGGTGAGGCCGGAGAGAGTTGTAATTTGTTCAGACTCTGCTGCAGCTCTTAGTAGCTTAAACTCAAAAGAAACCTCTAGAGATGATTTATTGTTGGAAATATTTACAACATTATTAAGAATACAAAGAGTTGGAACTGATGTACAGTTTTGTTGGGTTCCTGCTCATGCTGGTGTAGAGGGAAATGAGAAGGCAGATGAGATTGCTAAGAGAGCGTTGAATTTAAACAAGAATGATATTATGAAAGTTCCATTTGGAAAAGGTGAGGCTAAATCATTAATTAATAAGGTAGTGAGGGATTTGTGGCAGAAGAAGTGGGACTCAGATAACGAAGGAAGACACTATTATAATATACAAAAATCAATCACAGTGAAAACATATAAAGGAAAGTGTAGAAAAGAGGAAGTGGCTCTTGCAAGACTAAGACTTGGACATACTGGATTAAAGTCAACTTTGTTTTTAATGGCAAAATGCATTTCTGATAAATGTGACAGTTGTAATGTACCAGAAAATGTTGAGCATGTTATTTTGTGGTGTAATAAGTATAGTGCTGAGAGGATCATTTTACGTGGGAAAATGTACGGATTAGAACGTGGATGGAATTTGGAAGGGATTTTAGGAAGGAATGAGAAGATGAGGGAGTGCTGGGAGGCTCTCTTTCGTTTTCTAAGAAATACAGGATTAGATAATATTATATAGGTTAGATATAGTTGAGTTAGTTTCTTTTGCATATTTGTGTGAGTACGTGTGTATACATGTATGTGTATGTAAGTATATGGGTGTATATGTGTAAGTGTGTGTGTGTGTTTAATAATTATTATTATTATTATTAGCAATTTTATATATATATATATATATAAGTTGTTGTTGGTTTTTTTGTTGTTGTTTTTGTTGGTTTTTTATTTATTTATTTATTTATTTATTTATTTTTTTATTAAGACCTGAAGTATGTAAAGCCCTGATATTACACACTCCTGTACAGTAGGTGGCGGTATGCACCTATAAACACTGGTTTGCGATCCGCCATTAAACTCAAAGAAGAAGAAGAAGAAGAAGAGTTTGTCAGTCATTACGCAATTCGAGTCGACCATCACACACTCTACCACCAGACAAGAACATCAGGCAGAACAGACTCAGGCAGCGAGTATTAACATTAATAATTATATTGCAGTGCTGTAATTTAGAATAGATCGAGTAACACCATCAAATATTATGAATAAACACTGTGTCAGCCTCTGCATTCAGAGCTGATAGCACACATGCGGTTTATGAACCGGTCATGCACTTATCTGAGATCTGAGTTTGTGCGTGTGGGTTTCAGTGTTTCTGAGTCAGCTGTACAATAGTCTACCCATTCTACTGCAGTTGTCATTTTTAAACAGGTGCACGATTGCAAACAAGGCACACACTGGCTGTAAGCTGTCTGTGTTTAAAATGTTTCTGTGTGTTCAGGTGTTGATGATGGCAGTAGACTGGGCTGGTTATGGATACGCAGCACTAGTAGCATCTGGAGGAGTCATAGGATATGTCAAAGCAGGTAATGAGAAAGCTCAAGAGGTTACAATGTTCAGAGAGTTTACATTAGAGCCCAAGCTGGTTTGCTGGTCATTAGCTTGTCAGGCTGGTATTGGTTAGCTTTTTTTTTTTTTTTTTTGTTAGCTGGTCAGACTGTGAAACTGGCCAAGACTGACCAGCTAAACCAGTCAAACACAAGCTTGATCAGATTGTATGCACCACGTTTATATACGTTTTTAATCTAAACCAACTTGGTTCTTCTATATTCAATACAAATGTCATACACTTTGGGGCCAGAAAACTTCCTTAAATGAGGTTTTTAGCCCTGTTGTACCCTATTGATTGTTAATATTTTTTGTATTGGATTATAACACGCATAAGATGCTCAAGAACAAAACTTGAAGTGAATTGAGCTGGGTGATGACTGCTGTCTTCTGTAGAGCTGCTTTATAGCTGAATCAAGTTTGTTTTTATAAGTGATGAATTTTGCAACATCAACAGTTATTGAACCTAACTCAAACAGACATTGAACTGTCTTGAGCTGAATAATGACACTATTGTCTTTTTGTGGAGGTGCTTTACGACATAATTTTGATTAGTCTCATATTTGATAAAGTTTGCATCATTGAGTTATTATCCTGTTTATTACTGTCAGGCTGCTTTGAACCCATATCTATTGTATAAATCATTATATAAATAAAGGTGACTTGACATTACATCTAAATGCTAAAAAACAACAACTTTGTTTTGTACACTGAATACATCATGGCATTTTATACAATTTATACCATTCATCAGTGTTTTAGTACATTTTGTTTTAATTCCGTTGTCCTGCAGGCAGTGTCCCATCCCTGGCAGCAGGACTACTCTTTGGGGGTTTGGCTGGGTTCGGTGCTTACCAGACATCACAAGATCCCAAAAATATTTGGGTGTCTTTAGGTTTGTATTTTTTTTCAGGGCAGCAATTATTATTGTTTTTGCAGTCAGAAAGTAGTCTAGGAGCAGTATGTGTGATTGTTTTTAATAAAATTAAGTAATAGTGATGTTGAACTACACCATCTGTCATCAATGTTTTTCTCTCTCAGCTGCATCCGGAACACTTACTGCTGTCATGGGGAAGAGATTCTATAACTCACGCAAAATCATTCCAGCTGGTCTCATCGCTGGAGCAAGGTATCTAACACACATCACACTTCATTTGTCTAATACAGGGATTCCCAAAGTTTTTGTCAGCCAAACCCCTTTGAGATTTATTTTTAATTATTTTTTTGTGTTTTCATTTTAAAACTATTTATTTTATATTTTTACATTTTCAAGATTCAATTAATTATTAGTGCTTCATTAACTCGGCAGTGCCCTCATAAACGAATCATAGTTTGGAAAATCCTGGTCTAAAACCTAAATTATTTTTGTTCTTGTCTGTTAGTGAAATAAATTAACATCTAATAAAATAAAAAGACAAATAAATAATAGTATCATGCATACGCATGCAGATTCTAGCCAAATGTGTAAAGGGGAGTGTAAGCCAGGATTAGACCTTAGTTCAATGAAGACATTTAAGTAGCTTTTACAAACTTCCCTTAAAAAAAAAAAAAAAAAAAATGACTGGTGTGCATCTTGAGACAAAACAACCTGTATGACTTTTTTAGCATCAATGAAAAAACAAGAACTATTATAAAAGTAGTTCACATGCCTCATCTGCTGGATTTATTTTCTTCTGAATTCATCCAATAGCTTTGAGTAAAGAACAGACCAACATTTGTCTTTTATATAGCTTGATGACAGAATTTTCAGTTTTGGCTAAACTATTCCTTTAATTGTTCCTTGCAGTGTCCTGATGCTGGCAAAACTTGGAGCCGGAATGTTACAGAAACCTCAGCAATCATGATACCCATACAGAAATCACCATCTACTGTCATTCAAGTGTAGTCATTCTTGCTGAACAACATGTAATTACAGCTCTTAGTCATTATAGGTATTTTGTATAAAATGTACAAAAAATGTTGTTAGGTGAATTTCTGAATTAAAGACTTGTTAAAAACGTGCCCATTTTATGCTTATAAAATACTTACAAAACAGTATATATTGATTTGACTTCGGTCCAACCCAATAAATGCTATCTACATTATATGTTCATGTGATAGTTCTCAATACAGAAAAAAATTATACAAGCCATAAATGATACAAGAGAATAAAAAAAAAACATAACACTGCTTTCCAGCATGAATCACAGTAATGCAAAAAAAAAAAAGAGAAAACAATAGAATATTTAAAAACAGCATACCTAAAAAAAAAATGTCAAAAGGGTTACAAAAAATAGATGTAATATGTATAATATAGATCTAGCCATTTTATTGTAAAAGGATTACAGGCATTGAATGCATAAACTGAACAAAACTGAAAGATGACTGAAGATGATCAAATTAAGTTTTTAAACAGCCATTGTTCAAAGATTCTTGCCTTTATTGAACAATTAAGCAGCCATGGGCTTACATGGTGTGGTGTGGATCTATCCTAGCTGCTCTACTGTATAAAGACATATCAGTTAACATCTTTGTATTTCTTATTTACGATTGTTGAAACAGACTTTAGTCCTCACGGCAGTTGTAGCTCGCATGAGATGTACTAGCGATGGTTTCCATATTTTGCAGCCCAGTCAACCCGTCCATGCACTGGCTGAGCCGGTGGAGCACGAGCGATGAGATTGGCGGAGTTTTTGCCTAGAGCTGAGTAACTCGTTCCTTTGAGTTGGGTTCGGTCTGCTCTCCTTTTCCATCCATCATAATCTGAGAAATCGACAAAGCCAAAGTTTAAGGCCACTTTGAGAAAATAACAATGAAGAGGCAGAGTCCAAAATTAACACTTGCCAAGTGCCAAACGAAAGTAAAAGGGGCGGCAGTGGTTCATGTAGGTTGTCTACAAACCGGAAGGTTGGTGGTTCAATCCCCGGTTCCACCTGACCAAGTGTCGAGGTGTCCATGAGCAAGACACCTAACCTCAGCTGCTCCCGACGAGCTGGATGGCGCCTTGTATGGCTGACACTGCCGTCGGTGGATGAATGAGTGAATGAATGGGTGAATGTGAGGCAATATGTAAAGCGCTTTGGTGGCCATGGGTCTGTTGAAAGTGCTATATAAATACAGTCCATTTACCATTTAAAACCTTTTATTTTGTAAAAGCCAATTGACCAGTAGGACCACCAATTGACCACCACTTTATTAGGAACTGCAACATAGCATGGGTTACATTACAATGTCAGAACAACAGTCTGGTGCAAGTTATTCAAATCAAAGTCTATTTATTTAAATTCAAATGCATCTAAACAGAAAGACGCAGACTGACAACTTGTATATGATGCTGCAAGTGACACTGTTTTCAGTGTTTTTGTCACTAATAGCAAGGAGTCTGTTAAAATGCCACAGTACAAGGCAAAAAAACATATTTTTTTTAATAAAAATAAACTTGGCAGGTGTGGCAACGTTAATTTTGGACCCTGAGAAGAGGTGCTGACTAAGACAACTATTGTTCTGAGCTTTTACCTTCAGAGATCTCATTGACTGAAACTGTAGAGGAAGGTTTGGACTTTGAAGGTTTAGCTTTGCCAGTTTTAGAGTCAGCAGTGGCAGAGAGATCAACTAAGAGCAGATATAAATGAGTTGAGAGTGATAGACAGAGAGAGTGAATGAATAAATGAATGAAGAAAGATACGACAGATCTTAAAATAGCTCTAGCAAATTATGTGTAGAACAACATAAATAAAGCAAACATGTCAGTTTTTTAAAGAGCAAGAACAAAAAGAATGAAAAGCTTGAAAGCTCTAGGAGTTAAAAATTTTTGGGCTGGGAAGAATAATAGCAAGTATAAAGATAAAGCGTGTACAGTGTTTCCCACAGGATTTTGTGAAACTGGTGGGAGGACCTTGGTCCCTCTAGGGGGGTAGGGGGTCTTGGGTCAATGTTGATATTGCGGCAGGCCACCACAGATAAATCAAACATTGGTGTAGGTTTTGTGGCATTAAGTGTCACCAAATGGATTTCAAACTATACTGAGACAAACAGATAATCACACCTCAAACCATTACGCCATTATCGGAGGCAATGTTGCAATGTCAGTCTAATAATATATAGCATGTATATAGGATGGTGGGGGAAGGCTGCTTTCATCATGAATATTAATGTGCCTTCTACTATTGTTTTGGAAATTTTCTGGTTGGTTGGGCTGCTCAAACAAAGAAGAAAATATTTTACAAAATTACACACCACATTTAAATTTAATATCAGTATTGAGAAGCCAACATAATTATCAATATATGCAGGCCATGTAGAAAAGTGATTCCACAATGATGTCAGTTAGGTCGGGAGCCAGGTCCACTCCTCAGGATGTTTTTTTGCTACCTTTTTTCACTATTATTTCCTATTATCTTATACCTTGGGCCATCACAAGTTGATAATGGCCACCCCCAACTCGTCCCCGTTTGGTCTCGGGGCCAAAAAACACCCTTTTTGGGAAAAGATTTTGGCGGAATGATGTAATTGTGAATTTTAAGGTACTGCAGCTACATAAATGGTCATATAACCCTAACATTTTGCATGGTGTATCCTGACACATAGGGCAAACTAGCAGAAAAAGATTCTGGGGATTGCTGCCTTTTTGCTGTCAAATATCATGCAACATGATATCAACATACCCCAAAAGACAAAAAAATGTCTGTCCGCCTGACAAATTGTCATCAAAAGTGATCATTTTCAAGCATTTTATTATACATATCACTGCCTCAAATGTACATGAAAAACTTCCCAAGTTTATAAGCTTCATTAAGTCCAAGATGACCTTTCTATCTAGAGGATTACAGCTGGTATAACCACAGTTCTCCACTGTACCTCAAATCGGAGAAAACAGAACTTTCAAGCATTACCATTCCATATGGGATTAAGCATATTTTTTTTTGCATATGAACAATATTTCTAAAAAGAGTTGAGACTTGACTTATGTACTACTATACTATATGAAGTGAATTGCATGAAAAGTGAGTAATGTTATGCCCCTAGGTGAACTGGGGTCAGGGTGTAACATAGGGTACATTCATACAAAATCAATTAACCAAATGTGAGATTTATTAAAGCATAAAATAGAAAACATTTATTTATTTGGTTCTTAGATCTTTTTGCTGCTTATCCATGCTGTACTTAGATGACTGGTCATGTTAGTGTATTAGTGTAGAATATAAACTCTCAATCATCATTTTCCTCCTCTTCCTGACTTCACCTATATTCGTATGGATTTCATCAGTCAAGTCATCTTCATTTGTTTAATTTTCTGCCAAGACATCAACAAGGGCTTTGGGGATGACGTCGCCCTCAAACCATAGTGGTTCTAGCTTGCCTGTCTCTGTTTATGTGAAATCCATGGTCGAGAGGGCTTGGGATTTCCGGGTATTGCTCATGAGCCCTCTTCCAGATGCATACTTGAAAGTTTACTCTTTTCATGTGCTGTAAGAGAACTCTCTTGCAAGGTGGGAAGGTTGAGAGATCAACGAAGAGACCCTGTCGAAGCTCAAGGCTTGAGCCACACATCTTCTTGACTTTAATCTCTCTTGCCTCTTTAACTTTCTTGATTCGACGATTAAAACCATAGAGGCAACAGGTGAACTCTTGAACAACGCTGAGAATCTGTTCATTGAGTTCATTGAGCTCCCAAGAGTTCCCCACTTCAGCAAAGATCTGAATAAACTTTGAATTCTGATTAAGAATCTTCATCGGACGGACCATCCCTTTGCCTTTGAATGCTGAAGTGCATTCAGCACCAGTGAACGCATGCAAGGCCAGAAAAGCTGAAATGTGTTTCTGTGAATAATCTTCAGCCAGCTGGTTGATGTTGATTAGTCTATCTCCCATGTCAAAGATGATGTTGACAGTTGATAACTTGGCATAATACAGGAGGATCAAGAAAATGTCAGCTCTAACTAACTCTAACTGTTCTGATGTGAGGCATTTTGGTTTGGATATACTGCATGTAAATTATCACCCTCACATCTGTTTCTTCATGTTTTGAACAGATCTCTGGTAGAAGTTCTTTTGACATAACTCCATCATTGCATTCTATCTTGAAAGCTTGACCAGCCTCTTATTAAAATGACAGGCCTTCGGATGATGTCTTCCATCATATAATGAGAGCTCCAGTGATCCAGAAGTAAATGAATGAGTGCCTTCTTGTCATCATTTTATCATTTGTGAGAAAACCATTCCAATCAGCGGGTCGATGAACATTCAGCCCATTAACTATAAAACATTCACCACCACCTCTGCGATCTCTTTCAGCTGATTTTGGTAAATAAAGATGGTCAATGTGTCTGTGCTGAATACCTTTCCAGCTGCAGCAGGTAGACTTTTGAAGGTGTGCTCTGATATAGTCTTCAATGTCCGTGGTACATCGCACATGTAGAATGAGGAGTTTGCATCTTGAATGAGAGCACATAGGCTTAGAGAAGGAAGTTGTGCATTCTCAGCATCTTTGATCATGTGATTCATTCCTTTTGCTTTGTTGTTTTTTTGCGAAAAAGTCATCGCTTGTTGAGATGGAGTATGCACACAGCACATGAAAAGAGTAAACTTTCAAGTATGCATCTGGAAGAGGGCTAATGAGCACTACCCGGAAATTCCAAGCCCTCTCGACCATGGATTTCACATAAACACAGAGACAGGCAAGCTAGAACCACTATGGTTTGAGGGCGACGTCATCCGCAAAGCCCTTGTTGATGTCTTGGCAGAAAATTAAACAAATGAAGATGACTTGACTGATGAAATCCATACGAATATAGGTGAAGAGGAGGAAAATGATGATTGAGAGTTTATATTCTACACTAATACAATACACTAACATGACCAGTCGTCTAAGTACAGCATGGATAAGCAGCAAAAAGATCTAAGAACCAAATAAATGTTTTTGCTTTAATAAATCTCACATTTGGTTAATTGATTTTGTATGAATGTACCCTATGTTGCACCCTGACCCCAGTTCACCTAGGGGCATAACATTACTCACTTTTCATGCAATTCACTTCATATAGTATAGCAGTACATAAGTCAAGTCTCAACTCTTTTTAGAAATATTGTTCATATGGAAAAAAATATGCTTAATCCCATATGGAATGGTAATGCTTGAAAGTTCTGTTTTCTCCGATTTGAGGTACAGTGGAGAACTTTGGTTATACCAGCTGTAATCCTCTAGATAGAAAGGTCATCTTGGACTTAAAGGGATACTCCACTTTTTTTGGAAATAGGCTCATTTTACAACTCCCCCAGAGTTAAACTGTTAAGTTTTACCGGTTTTGAATCCATTCAGCCGATCTCCGGTTCTGGCGGTACCACTTTTAGCATAGCTTAGCATACATCATTGAAGTGGACAAGACCATTAGCATTTCTCAAAAAAAAAATGACCAAAGTGTTTCGATATTTTTCCTATTTAAAACTTGACTCTTCTGTAGTTACATCGTACACTAAGACCGACGGAAAATGTAAAGTTGCGATTTTCTAGGCTGATATGGCTAGGAACTATACTCTCATTCCTGCATAGTAATCAAGAAACTTTACTGCCGTACCATGAGTGCAGCAGGCGCAGGCACTTAGTCCCTGGGGACTATTTTCAGGCGCTGCGTCATATCATTACGCCTGCTGCACTCATGATACGGCAGTAAAGTTTCTTGATTATTACACAGGAATGAGAGTATAGTTCCTAGCCATATCAGCCTAGAGAATCGCAACTTTACATTTTCCGTCGGTCTTAGTGCACGATGTAACTACAGAAGAGTCAAGTTTTAAATAGGAAAAATATCGAAACTCTTTGGTCATTTTTTTTTCAGAAATGCTAATGGTCTTGTCCACTTCAATGATGTATGCTAAGCTATGCTAAAAGTGGTACCGCCAGAACCGTAGATCGGCTGAATGGATTCAAAAACGGTAAAACTCAACAGTTTAACTTTGGGGGAGTTGTAAAATGAGCCTATTTCCAAAAAGAGTGGAGTATCCCTTTAAATTGAAGCTTATAAACTTGGGAAGTTTTTCATGTACATTTGAGGCAGTGATATGTATAATAAAATGCTTGAAAATGATCACTTTTTATGAAAATTTGTCAGGCGGACAGACATTTTTTTGTCTTTTGGGGTATGTTGATATCATGTTGCATGATGTTTGACAGCAAAAAGGCAGCAATCCCCAGAATCTTTTTCTAATAGTTTGCCCTATGTGTCAGGATACACCATGCAAAATGTTAGGGTTATATGACCATTTATGTAGCTGCAGTACCTTAAAATTCACAATTACATCATTCCGCCAAAATCTTTTCCCAAAAAGGGTGTTTTTTTGGCCCCTGAGACCAAACGGCAGTGAATGGCCGTTTCTGTTTTAAAGTCCATAAAAAGTGCATCTATCCATCATAAAAGTGCTCTACACGGCTCTGGGGGGTTAATAAAGGCCTTCTGAGGTAAAGCGATGCGTTTGAACTCTTACGTGCATGCTGGTGTCCGAGAGGGGCGAGCTGAATCCTTTGTCCTACGGATCCCACTTCCTTCTTCTGGAAAGAAGGCATGTATCCTCCAGAGAGATTGTATGTGGTGGTTACAAAGTTTCCTGTGAGCAGAGACCACAACTTAAGAGTCAAGAAAGAGAGCACAACCAGCTAAACAAACAATCAAACAAGGCCTTGATTCTCTATAATTTTGCAAAATATATCCACTTAAGAGGTGTTAAATTTACTCATTCTACCAAATGTCAGTATTAAAGTGTAAATTGCAGGTTAAATTAAAGATAATGCAATGTGCTTACTAAACATAAAGATAAGAACCGCCCACAATTTTACAGTGGTTTTAAGCACACCCCCTCCCTTCCACTAGGCTGGGCGTGACGTCATAAAAGGGACTCCAAGCTTTTACTGTCTATGCCTGGTCTATGCTCCAAGCCTAGAGTTACCGTTATTGTGTTTGTGCGGGATGTATGAATACGGTACATCAAAAACGGGGGAGAGGCTCCACAAGTTCCCCAAGGACAAACGACTGATTCGTGCCTGTAAGTGTTAGCATACCCGAGGTAGATCTCGGGTATGCAAGCCCGACCCTACCCGAGCACGTTGTGTCCGAGCCCAGCCCGGCCCGACACATTAACTGTAATTATGAGCCCGATTTAAACCCAAACATTTTTTAATACGTGGCCCATTATTATAACTGACGTTCTCAACTACTTTCTATGTTACTTTCTCCCGCCCGCAACATTTATGTTTTGTCCCGCTCCCGCCCGCAAAAATACTTTTTTTCTGTACCTCCAAATACTTTCAAGTTAGCCTACGTGTCGCCACCATACACATCAGCATAAATGCTCCTGATAAATTATTTGTTATTAAAGCATTAACACACAAACCACACTGTTATAACATAAAAACAAGCAGGCTAACTTACAGTCATGCATGGTTAGGCATGACTGCGCGCAAAGTGCGCTCCCATAATAATTTCTAAAAAGCTGACATCAGTTCATCGCGATCTCACACATCTCTGTTATTATCAATTAATCTTTCATAATATCTACACTTAGTTTGTTTTAATTCGAGGATTTGCCAGCATACAGAATTCATCACTGAACAAAAAGTCCGTTTTGAGCGGTGAGGGAAGTCTATCGCTTCTGATTGGCCATTGCGTTCCTAGAAATCAACACATATGTCTGTGATTGGCTACATCGCTCAATGCTGCAAACATGTTATAAATAGAAACTCTGGCCTGTAAATTGTTTCTATTTTGTTTTAGTTGTTCTTGTTGCTTTTCTGCAACAGATGAATAAAAATGTATAAATTTTTATGTTTTATTCATAGATATTTCTAGTTTGCGGGAGTACTGCGATCGTTTTATTCTCCCTCAACCCGCACACACAGAGTGAGTGCATTACCGCCCGCGCTCCCTCTTATGACGTCATCACCCAGTAACTGTAAAAAAACATGCTACCTTTGAAGAAACCCCAATAAATGTTATTTTAACGCATTTTAAGACAGAAATTTTTAAATATATACATATTGAGCACTTTAATTTACACATTAATTGGTTGTGGTGGTTAACCTGCAATTTACACTTTAAAGTCCCCCTGTGGTGAAAATCAAGCTTTTAATGATGTTATATATCCGTGTGGTGTTTTTAATATGCTTTAAGACAAACCATGTGGAAATTCATAAGTCAACACCATTGTTGAGTACTTTGACCTGCACTGAACCAAAGACAGTCTCAAAATGCGATTTGAAATAACTGGTGTTTCTGACATCACAAACAACCTTGTAACCAATCAAGTTAACATGCGATTATCAACGAGTGGATCTCTGAGCTGGTGTGAGTGAGTGGAGGTGGGGCTAATTTTATTATTTATAGAACCGCGTATACTAAATGAGGCAAGGGTGTAGAGTTACATTCAAGCTATTTTTTTTTTTTTCAAGGAAAAAACATTTAAATATGTCATTTTAGTGATCAAAGATGAGTTTTAAGGGATTAAATTATTGACTACAGGGGGACTTTAAGTAATCAATTTCCTCAATGACTGGCGATTTTTGTTGAAATGTCTTCCAGGCATTTACACCACAGGCCAAAATCCATGATGTGGGTAAAATCAGAACAACACTGTTGCTATATGTACCTTTGACCTGTTCATTTTGTTCTAGTGTCCTTTCTTTAGCTTTATCTGTGGCTTTACAGCTGCTTTCCTCTGAATCCATGCAGGGAGAAACGATGGACAGTATTACAGTTAAAGTAGACAAGAATTTGAATTACATGAAGCCGGGTTGTGCAAAATTCAGAATTTTAGATTTGGTTTCATGTCAATTCAAAAGATTTATTTGAAAGTGATCTGGCAACTGAATTTGAAAATGGAAGGTTAAAAATGAATTGCAATTCAAAAAAATTCAAAACAGTCACACAACAAAATAATTTAATTATTCATTGACAAGTTTTGTTACAAAACATAAATAATTATATTCCTAATGTTAACCAATTATGCCCATTATACACTGATACGTAGAATAAAGCATTGTTAAAGCATTTGAGAAACAATAAAGTCATATTCTGTCAAAACAATTATACAGCCATGAAACAGATGTTGCCATATGACGTCACCAAATGTCTGCCACGTCATTTATATGAGTATTTCTTTATTTGTATAGGTATCTTTTTTTCTAATTATATGCTGTGTGTTTGATGGGTAATGCATAAAACAGAAATGTATTTTTATTTATTTATTTAGATTTTGAATTATAATTCTGCATCCTCTTTGATTTGAATTTAAAAGGCATTGTCAATTTAGTTCTGAATGATGCACAACACTGAAGTAGTGAGATCAGGTGGGAAAATTAAAAATATGGATATGAATATGGACTGAATGAACACTTAGTCAGTAATGTGGGGTCCTTAAAGGAACACTCCGACTTTTTGGGACTTTTAGCCTATTCACCTTATCCCCCAGAGTTAGATAAGTTCATACATACCTTTTTCATCTCCGTGCGTGCTATAAGTCTGTTTGACGCACCCACCGCTAGCCTAGCTTAGCACAAAGACTGGATGTAAATGGTTGCAGCTAGCATACTAATCCAAATAAGTGACAAAATAACGCAAACATTTTCCTATTTACATGTTGTGATTTGTATAGTCACAGAGTGTACAAAAAACAAAGTCACATGAGACACAGACATATTTTAACCGTATAAATACTGTGAACTATATTCTCTGAAGGCGAAGCACTGCTACTTGGGCGGAGTGATAACCGCAGCACCTGAGACGCGCTCTCTGCTCCTCACCACGGCACGTCTCAGGTGCTGCGCCCAAGTAGCAGTGCTTCGCCTTCAGAGAATATAGTTCCCAGTATTTATACGGTTAAAATATGTCTGTGTCTCATGTGACTTTGTTTTTTGTACACTTTGTGACTATACAAATCACAACATGTAAATAGGAAAATGTTTGCGTTATTTTGTCACTTATTTGGATTAGTATGCTAGCTGCAACCATTTACATCCAGTCTTTGTGCTAAGCTAGGCTAGCGGTGGGTGCGTCAAACAGACTTATAGCACACACGGAGATGAAAAAGGTATATGAACTTATCTAACTCTGGGGGATAAGGTGAATAGGCTAAAGTCCCAAAAAGTCGGAGTGTTCCTTTAACATTAGGCAAATAAGCAATACAAATACTAGGCTCAAACTACTAAGCTAAGACAAAAGGGAGTTTTATACAAATTGGTTGCTACAATGCCTCATTTACTTATACTACAATGCATAAAGGAGGTTAAATTGACTTGTGGTTTTAAAACTGTGTTAAAATAACATTTGTTTATTCAGTGTTTTACTCATCAATGTCATATTTGTATCACTACCCCAAGGTTGCATAAAGGTTGTCAAATGTCCCGTATTTATTCATTCACATTCTACAAGAAATGTGGGGAGTGAAAGTTTAGACTACAGCCTAATTTACAGTAGTTCTAAATTAGTTTGAAAAAAAAAAATGTGTTAAAAAAAGTACTATTGCATTTAAAAAATAATAAATGTCATCTTTTATTGAACAAATAATAAGATAACATCAGATAAATTAAAACATTTGCCTATCATTAATTATTGCAATTATTTCATTAAAAAGTAATTGATTCATTTTAAGAAAACCAATAAATACAGTAGTTAAATTTGACCCACTTTATGCATTTGTGCAGGTTGTTTGGTTCATGCATTCCAGGGTTAAAAGACCTCAAGCACTACGTCTTGGATGAATGCAAATTAATTCTGAATTGCGTATTGTTGAAGTCTCAGCTTTAATTCATGTATGATATAGATATAGGTGTGTGGCTGTGTGCTCACCTGGGCTGATTGTGGACATTGGAGCTCCTCCAATGGGTGCGAGAGGTTTGTTAATCAGAGCTGAGGTGTCCCACAAGTCTTGTTGAGACTCCTTGTTGCTCGGAGATGGTGTGTTCTTGCTTATTAACCCTAGGATTGACAGAATCAACGAGTAAAAACTCTGACTTATTTAAAGGGGACCTATTATGCAAAATTCACTTTTATATGGTGTTTGAACATAAATGTGTGTCGGCAGTGTATGTACACACCCACCCTATAAATGGTAAAAATCCACCCACTTCTCTTTTTTTAAAACTCCTAAATCATTAGCAGTAGCTGGGTTTCTATTACCCTTCAAATTGCGCAAATTGAAATTGAAAATTGAAAATACGCCCAATGGAAATGGAAACGTCAATTTCACAAAAAAATATTTTTACGCTCGCATGAGGTGGTTTTAAAAAGTCGATAATTTTTTAAAGGCGGCACAGTATGTTTGGACAGAAGATGAGACAGGCACCTTTGACACGTAGCCTTTCCTTGGCCTAAGGACCACTTTGCTGTTGTTAGGGCCAAATTCGAGGCAGGGAGGATCCAAAGACAGAGCCTGCAAGTCTCTAACTCACTTAAATGACGCTAGAGCCAGCAAGAGGGCAGTCTTAAGCGAGAGGGACCGGAGGTCAGTTGACTCGAGCGGCTCAAAGGGAGGGCCCTGTAGTGCCCTAAGGACTGTGGAAAGGTCCAGCTGGGACCGAACAAGGGCGTGAGAGTTCAGCCTCCTAGCCCCCCTGAGGAACTTAACGACTAAGTCTTGCTTCCCAATCGATTGGCAGGCTATTGGGGCATGATTTGCCACGATGGCCGCCACATCAACTTTGAGTGTGGAGGGGTTGCGCCCACTGTCCAGCATCTCCTGTAGGAACGAGAGAACTGACATGCCATCGCACTCAGCTTGGTCTATTTTTCGAGCTAGGCACCAGCTTGAGAAAATGGACTATTTCTGAAGGAGCCTTGTAGAAGGGGCTCTTGCCTCTGAGATTGTTCTCATGACTTCTGACGTGAGTCAGAAGTCACTTCATGACTAGTTTGGTAAGCCACTCCCTCGAGCAAATAGAATATGGATATGGCATATGGATAGTGGATGCAGTAGCACTAGCTTACAAGTCTTTGGACTTGAAGTGCCCTATTGGAGTGAGGGCTCATTCCACTAGAGGTATGGTCTCCTCGTGGGCTTGGACTAGCGGAGTATCCATTGCCGACATCTGCGTGGCAGCTGGCTGGTCTTTGTTGTCCACCTTTGCCAGGTTCTACAACCTAGGCGTCCCTGCTCTTCAAGCACGCATATTGTCTGCTTAGTCGCTCCACATTCTCTAGAGTTTTTTCCTAATGGTGTCATGCCCCACAGGCTCTGGTTCCATACCCGAGCCCAGCTTATCGGACGCATTTTAAGTCCCTATGTCTGTAGTAGCCTGCCATGGAACCCTTGACATCAAGCACCCCAGGCTACGGGCTCGCAGGATGGCCTTCCGTTCTGTGCTAGTACCACACCGTTTTGCAGTACGTTCCCCATAAGCATCAGAAAAACTGACACAATGCGAGTGAACCTCCTGTTACTAACATAACCTTGGTTCCCTGAGATAACAGGAACGAGCATTGCGTAGCTTGCAGTGCTACTGTGCCTACGTACGATTCAACACTGTTGTAAGACTGGAGTCAAGCTGTTGAGTCTCAGAAAGGGCTACTCTCTTTAAAATAATTAACATTTGAACTCTTGCAAAATTGGCATCCCCACCCAAGACACAACCACACTGAGTCAATCACCTCAGTATTGGCTTAATTTACATTTCTTTCCCTTCACCCTTTCTTCCCCCATCCCTACTATCCACATGCTGAAACCATCTGAAATTCACCCACAAATCTATATGGTTTAATGTGAACAATTATCATACAACTCTATACATGTTTGGTATCATTTGAAATGTCTCAGTACGACTGGAACAAATGTCTCATTCCCAAAGAAGTAAACCAAAAGGTAATAACATTTTTAAGAGTTTGGAGATATCTTGCTTCCAGAGGAGGGTGGATCCTCTGCCAAGGTTTTTCATGCAAATGACTTTCTGTCCTCAAAAGGTGTAAACTACCCATGTCTGGAGACTTAATCAATGCAAATTCCCTTTGTTAGCTGATTTCTGTCTTGGTCTGGAATTTAAAGGGGTCATCGGATGCAAAATTCACTTTTATATGGTGTTTGCATATACAGTATATGCGTCTTTGCAGTGTGTGGACACAACCACCATCTTTTTTTAAACACTCTCAATAATCAAGCCGTTTGGATTTTCTGAGCAATATGATGTCATATTGGTCATGCTCCACCCACCACCATTGACGGTAGGGGTGTGCCATATCATACCGTTCACGATAATATCGGTATAAATTTTAACATGATAAAGTGTCATATCGCGATATCAATGATATAGCGACGCAATGACGTATGGCGCATTTACATTCCCTAGCGCGCACAACAACATCACCTGTCTGAGAGTAAGAGCAGCCTGTCAGCCTCCGATGACAATTTAGTACATAAAAAGGGAGCTACTTCAATAGAATGGAAGTGGTTTGTTTACAAGAGGTCAGACCTCCGGCAACAAAGCACAATATTTTGCATAATATGCAACAAAAAAAACTGTTACTGCTAGGTGGAAACACAACAAGCAAAAACACACCATCGAGTACAACCAAACTTTCTCCGAGACGCAATTTCAAAAACTTTCGTTTAGTCAGGAATCAGAACTAAAAGACTGTGTTATTTTACGTGATTACTTTATTCAGTTTCTGTAGTATTTATGAATACTAGTGTTAGACCTACCCAAAAACTTTTTTCTTTATTTGTATCTTTTTTTTGTATAGATTTTTGCTACTTTTTTCAATTTAATTCAAAGATTGAAATCAAGCTTCCTTGTGTTGTGTAAACACAACAAAATTACCCCATTGTAAAAACACAATGAGTGAGCAAACATTTAGGCGAGATAAACGTAATGAGAAAAAAAATATATATTCTATATCGTCGTAAATATCATTATCGCAAATGTTCTTGAAATATCGTGATATAATTTTGAGGCTATATCGCCCACCCTTAATTGACGGACTGTCCCGTATTAGCACATTTCCTCCCTCAGCCATTTGTATACTTTCTGCGAGGCAGGTTGCCATGGCAGCACTTTACTGTCTTGTGTCGACACGCCCCACGAAAGAGAGGGGTGGGGTAAGCAGTTGCTCATTATCATTTAAAGAGACATGCAACGAAACGGGTGTTGTTTTCCACAACCATTGAGAAAATTTTAAAGTCCCTGTAAAGTCAAAATTAAGTATGTGTTCTGAGTTTGTCACACCACAGAAAAAATTGTTTTCAGCCACCCAGCCAAATTTGAATGATAAAAAAGCCGGCAAGTACATAAAATAAGCTATCAAAATCTTGAAAAAATGAGCATTATTCTCTGCTCTCAAATGCTGCGGGCGTGTCCGCTGGCTGTGCTAAAACCACGCCCACTCGCGGGAAAGCTGCCGACGGTGATATTAGGTGATACTGCTTTCGGGACGGGGACGGAGATGATGAAGGCCAAGGCGGGAGATAGTCGGTTCGGCACCATTCACCAGAGATGGGACCAAGTCACACATGTGCAAGTCTCAAGTAAGTCTCAAGTCTCAACCTTCAAGTCTCAAGTAAGTCCCAAGTATTTTTTTCCTGGGCAAGTCAAGTCAAGTCAAGTACTGTAGTAGGTCAAGTCAAGTCCAAGTCATGTCACCTTATTATTGTAAATTTATCTGCAGAATTTTTATCTTACCTGCAGAATTTGATCTTTTCAAACCAGTTTGGTTTGAAATGAACAGAGGCGCATTCGGAAGTGCATTTGGGTATAATGACACATTCATTCACTTTTCTCTTTCGCGCAGGTCATGTTTTGAAAGTCAGTGTCCTCTAGCTTACTAATTTAAAAAAATAAAAATGTATACAAAAATGTGATGATGTCCGACTACTTTTATGAAGAAGAAAGCCTTAAGTTTTCAAAAAGCATTAGACATATGACCCACTATTCTGCTTCGTGTATATATCAATGAATTCAAACGTGCGTTGGCTGGCACTGAGCCAGAGACATACGCTCTCAGTGCTGTCATACATAACAACTGATCAGTGTTTTCAACCACATAATTTTTATTTTAGGTTTCAGACATTTAAATACACATAAGTAGGCCTACTAGCAAAAAAATAAAAAATACACACTGATGTCTATGGAAGCGTCAGTAATAATACTTTCCATTATAATAAGACGAGAGGTTTTATTCATATCCGATACACATTGTGTAAATGGCTTTACATTTTACACTATTCTTCTCCCAGTTCACCGGTCACTTACTTTCATGTATTTTGTGAGAAGTTGAGAAATTGACGTGTTGTAAACTAACATGGCGCCGCCCATTCGCACATACAGCTCAACTATGCGATGTTATACAGGAATTTAAACAACAAAACACATCCACTTCCACATATTTGACAATCGGAATATCAGTGTTTCATGTTATAGCTAATACATTTGTGAACATTTTGAATAAAACAGGAAAAATGACATAAAAGCAGATCATCATTCATTCAGCGCTGTGTTATGGTTGCGCTGTGTCACGTGACAAGCAATGACGCGTCACCATGGAAACATTAAAGTGAGTGACAGGTTCTAAATAACGGTCGCCTAGAAAACCTCACGCTGGGGGATCAGTTAGAATAGTTTAAACTTACTTGTAAAAGGGTTATGGCTACTTTAGCTATTATTACATTAGCTAACTACCAACTAACCAGATAACATTAACAAATTGACAAGCACTTACAGGGCAGAATGGCTCTTCAAATGACGGACGAAATTTAAGGTTGTCGTCCGGCTGCCCGCAATGTTAATGTTGCATGTCTTGCAAAGCGCTGTTCGTCTTTTGCCATCTTGTGAATAATTCTTGAAGCCGAAAGCGATGACCCTCGGTACCCCTCCGGCTGACATTTTGATGTGATGTCTAAGTGGGCGTGGTGTGCGTAAGGTACGAGAGGGCATGACTGATGATAGTGTCGTGATCCAGTCATGACAATGCTATTCTCAGCCTGCGCTCCAGCTGGATCAACTTGTTTGTTTTTTAAATAATTTATATATTTTATATTCAAACTGAAAACATGATGTGATTAACACTCAAGTCATTCAAGTCATCGTGTCTCAAGTCAAGTCAAGTCCCGAGTCTTTAACCTCCAAGTCCGAGTCAAGTCTCAAGTATTTCATTTTATGTCAAGTCAAGTCACAAGTCATAAAAATAGCGACTCGAGTCCAAGTCACCAAGTCACAAGTCCCCATGTCTGCCATTCACCAGTAACAGCGGATTATCAGTGAACCCCAGTTGTCTCAGACGAAAGTTTATAAAACTATCCTGTGTAAAATGATCACTACAGAAGCGGGTGTTGGTGGTGATCCTCAGCTTTCCATCAAGGTTGGCTCTTCACAAAATTAATCCACCTCTTCTTGATGTGATCGTTTTTAGAAAATTTAAATAAAGACACCGATCTGTTTTGTACATGATCGCATCCAGGTAGTAGCCTACGCATTTCCGTGTCGAAGGCATAGCTAGCTAGCAAACTGTAGGCTGTAGTAATTAATAGTACTGCTGACAGTAACTCGCGATTGAGCGCCAAACTGATGCGATTGAGCGCCAAACTGATGCGAATGTGCTCTATTGTTAGGGGAGGGGCCAGTCTCAGGGGCTCCAGTGCGTCATCAAGTAGGGGCGTGTCCAGGAGCTCAGGGGCTCCAGTGCGTCAGAGCCCCTGTTATAGCCCCGCCCAAAAAATCCCGCAAAATAGCAATGGTGAAAAACTGTTTAAAAGTCTAACTCCACAATTCAGTACTTCACAGTTCACAGTCTTTGTAATATGTTTTAGCAATACATTTCTAACATTTATAATGTGTTTAGATTTTTTTTTTAGAATTGTCTGTACAGGGACTTTAACCAAAGTGTTACAAACTTTACACGAAGACCCTAAAGAATCATACCAACTTGTGGAAAATGGGCATCCGATGACCCCTTTAAGGAAATGCTACAAATTCCTTGGTGCAATTCTGTAAGCAGATCATGTATATTTTCTAACGTCAGGCATGCATATTTTACTCTTTTACTCTCAAAGCATTTGATGTTTTGTATCGATTATCTTTAAATTGATTGTGTAATTGGCATGATACATTTACCTGACTATTAATAAATTGTTACATTTGGATTTATTCTGACGTACTCTGAAATTATTAACTTTAATAGATTATCTTAAGTCCATAACACCACAAATCTATGCACTCCGACTGATGTTTTAGAGCTCCGACTAACACATTGGCATTAGTCTGTACAGGTTAATAATGGGGTTTCCATTTACAGGTCCTTCTAAAAAAATTAGCATATTGTGTTAAAGTTCATTATTCTCCATAATGTAATGATAAAAATTAAACTTTCAGATATTTTAGATTCATTGCACACCAACTGAAATATTTCAGGTCTTTTATTGTTTTAATACTGATGATTTTGGCATACAGCTCATGAAAACCCAAAATTCCTGTCTCAAAAAATTAGCATATTTCATTCGACCAATAAAATAAGTGTTTTTAATACAAAAAAAGAGTCAACCTTCAAATAATTATGTTCAGTTATGCACTCAATAGTCAATACTTGGTCGGGAATCCTTTTGCAGAAATGACTGCTTCAATGCGACGTGGCATGGAGGCAATCAGCCTGTGGCACTGCTGAGGTGTTATGGAGGCCCAGGATGCTTCGATAGCGGCCTTAAGCTCATCCAGAGTGTTGGGTCTTGCGTCTCTCAACTTTCTCTTCACAATATCTCAAAGATTCTCTATGGGGTTCAGGTCAGGATAGTTGGCAGGCCAATTGAGCACAGTAATACCATGGTCAGTAAACCATTTACCAGTGGTTTTGGCACTGTGAGCAGGTGCCAGGTCGTGCTGAAAAATGAAATCTTCATCTCCATAAAGCTTTTCAGCAGATGGAAGCATGAAGTGCTCCAAAATCTCCTGATAGCTAGCTGCATCGACCCTGCCCTTGATAAAACACAGTGCACCAACACCAGCAGCTGACATGGCACCCCAGACCATCACTGACTGTGGGTACTTGACACTGGACTTCAGGCATTTTGGCATTTCCTTCTCCTCAGTCTTCCTCCAGACTCTGGCACCTTGATTTCCGAATGACATGCAAAACTGAGCAACAGTCCAGTGCTGCAGCCCAGGTCAGGCGCTTCTGCCGCTGTTTCTGGTTCAAAAGTGGCTTGACCTGGGGAATGCGGCACCTGTAGCCCATTTCCTGCACACGCCTGTGCACGGTGGCTCTGGATGTTTCTACTCCAGACTCAGTCCACTGCTTCCGCAGGTCCCCCAAGGTCTGGAATCGGTCCTTCTCCACAATCTTCCTCAGGGTCCAGTCACCTCTTCTCGTTGTGCAGCGTTTTTTGCCACACCTTTTCCTTCCCACAGACTTCCCACTGAGGTGCCTTGATACAGCACTCTTGGAACAGCCTATTTGTTCAGAAATTTCTTTCTGTCTTACCCTCTTGCTTGAGGGTGTCAACGATGGCCTTCTGGACAGCAGTCAGGTCGGCAGTCTTACCCATGATTGCGGTTTTGAGTAATGAAACAGGCTGGGAGTTTTTAAAAGCCTCAGGAATATTTTGCAGGTGTTTAGAGTTAATTAGTTGATTCAGATGATTCGGTTAATAGCTCGTTTAGAGACCCTTTTCATGATATGCTAATTTTTTGAGACAGGAATTTTGGGTTTTCATGAGCTGTATGCCAAAATCATCAGTATTAAAACAATAAAAGACCTGAAATATTTCAGTTGGTCTGCAATGAATCTAAAATATATGAAAGTTTAATTTTTATCATTACATTATGGAAAATAATGAACTTTATCACAATATGCTAATTTTTTTAGAAGGACATGTAGAGCAACAGTGAGTTGTTAGACCAATCTAAATAGGGTGAGCCTCAACCTCTGATTATTGTAATATTATTCTAACTAAGTCCTTGTCCACACGGAGACGCGTTTAGCTGTATACGTAAACATTTTGTATCGTATCGACATTTCCTCCAGATGGATTCAGCGTTTTGGGAGCCGGAAACTGCTATTGTTTTAATCAAAATTTTATTATAGGTTTCAGCTGAATCAGAAACATATATCACAGATTCAGTTAACTATATACAAACAGATGCCATGAAATTAACCAGACCAAAATAAAATAATTGTGTAAAACAAACAGATGCCATGACATTGCAGACCAAAATAAAATAAGTATAGAAGACAAGTACACATAATTAGGATGTCAAGGTTTTAGTTTTTCTAATAAAATCTCTACGGTTGGCCAGCTTTGAATAGTTTTGTCCTTGGCCCCATTGAGTTTAGCAGTCCAGATGGAAGCAGAAGAGGTGGATGGTTCAATCCATAGCTTTACGATAGTCTTTTTGGCTGCAGTACCTGCTGCTAATGAGATCCTCTTTAGCAGTATTTAGCTATAGTGTAGAGTCATCTAAGAGCAAGAAGAGCAAGGGGTCCTGAGGTATTTCTAAATGTAAAATGTCAGAGAGGACAGTACATACTAGGTCTGATCTATACATCTGATCTTCATTTTATACAATAAACGGAGTAATGTATGCCCTAGTAATACGTTTGTAGTGGATCATCTGATGTGCCAGGTTTTTAGATGCAGTGAAACACCTGACCCATACCACATCCCAATCAGGCTTGATTGTTACTTATTTTTCCCAGGAATAAATAGCTGGTATATAGGAGTACTGTTGAAAGAGAATAGAGTTATAGACCTTAGAGACTAAGCCACTTGAGGGGGTGTGAAAAGTCCATCCACTTCCACAAAGGATGTGTAAGTAAATTAGTAACCCAGGTAATACCATATGCCTTTAGGGCTGATCTCAGCCTTAAATATAAGAAAAAGGAAAATCCCGGTAAGGAGAATTCTGTACTCAAGTCTTGAAATGATTTGAGGCCCTCCTCACAAAAAAATGTAATTCAAAGTACATTTGAATAGTGAATACCACAATCAGACCAGGCTTTATAGTCAAAGGGCTTGTTCCGGTTTGTGAACAGTTATTATGTCATAAAGGTGTTGTCTTTGTATATAAAAAAGGACCTCCCATAATTTTCTCAACCTTTTTCCATACATCAAAGGAACTTCCAACGATTGGTCCATATTTTTTCTTAGAGTTTTTAGAAATACTCGAAAAGGGTAGATCTTGTAAGCGATCAGGCAAGGTGATATTCGCTTTAGATCTCGCCAAGGAACAAGAGAATTGGGGTTGACCCAGGTTTTAAGTGTTCTTATTTTAAATGCTAAATGATATGATTTAAAGTCCAGAAGTGATAGACCCCCATCAAGTTTCCTACATTGCATTGTCTTAAGCCGGATTCTGGATTTTTATTCCATATGAATCTATAAATAGTCACATTGAGCTCTTTGAAGAAACATTCAGGTGGTGGTAACGGCAACATAGAAAATAAGAAATTGACCCTATGAAGGACATTCATTTTAATGGTAGCTATTATTTCATGTAGAGCTAAACATAATGAGGACCACCTATCTAAATCCTCCTTATCTTATTTAAGAGAATTTGAAAATGATATTTAGGGATTAGGTGTATGGGGATATTGTAATCCCCATAGTCAAACAATGTACATATTTTGGGTATCAAAGAGGGTAGGCTGCTAGATTTCTGTCTTGCTACATCATTAAGGGGCATTAAAACAGATTTATTCGAATTGATTTTGTAAATATGTCAGAGATTTAAACATTCGGGAACAGACACAGAAATATTGGAGACAAAGAGCAAAATATAATCTGCGTAAAGATAGATTTTATGTAAGGTTGTGATGGCTAAGGCCACATCTGAATGAACATTTGAATTGGTTCTAGTTTATTTGTATTTTTTTGTATGTAAAAATTGAAATTTTTGTTTGATCTAAGGAATTAATGTTTTTGTTTTGGTCTATTTATGAATTTCTATGTAATTTGTCTGTTTAAATATAAGTTACCCAGACCTTGGAACTGGAGAAGCTACGTTGTCTCTTTAGTGGTTTAAATATCAAGGAGCAACAAAGTCTATAACCATTTATTTCTAGAGTGCACGCTAGAGTAAATGAAACCACAACCAAAATATGGGTTTAAAGTTTTATTTAAGTTTGTTATATGTATATCTTACCCATGGTTTTGCCGGGATCCATGACTGCAGCATGGAACTGTTTGGAATGAAAAGGGTGCGGCCTTTTCCTGGTGTCCTTTATATATCTCATGGGGAATTATGGGAAATGTAGTTTTCAGGACAATATGGGTTGGGGTCGTGTGTTAATTCACATGTGTTTAAAGGAGGTGTTGTATGAATGTTTAAGTGTTTTTTCTTTATTGCTTTATGGTAAATGTTATTCTTATGTTCATTCGTGTCCGTGTGTTGCTATTTTTCCCTTTTTATGTTTGATGTAATGGAATGAGAAGTCTTGTGATACCCCTGTATTTATAAAAATGGTTTGGTCTGGATTGTTAAAAGAGCTTCAATGACTGTGGCTGGGTTAGTTCTGGTGAGGGATCCCTTTGGTTGAGAAACATCTGAGACCCAGAACTGCTCCATTTATGAGTCAGTGTTTTTCTTTTCTTTATTTTTTGCACAATGTGTGGTCAGCACTTAATTGTTACAGTCAATAAAATGACGTTTTGTTGACTCCATGAATGTCTCCTGAAAATTTTATGGCAAGAACCTGACAAAGGTATTTACACAAATAATGGTCTGTATAGCAGATGACTGGCGTAACGCTTGAGCCAATGGCTCCACTGCCAGAGTAAAAAAGCAAAGGTGATAATGGACAGCCTTGGTGAGTACCTCGACCAAGAGTGAAAGATGGAGACACTAAAGAACCGGTGAGTACACGAGCTGAACGACTGTTATAAAGTGATTGAACCATTTTAATAAATCCATGTCCAACCCCTATATGTTCAAGAACCGCCCAGAGGAAACTCCACTCCAATCCAATGAGATGACTGCGGAGGAGGCCCGAATAAGAGTTGGATTTGTGAATGATATGTAATAATCGCCTGATGTTATCTGATGCAAATTGATCCTTGAGAAAGCCAGACTGATCATAGTTTATGACATCATTTATACATTTATCTAGTCTAAAGGCTAAATTTTTGGCAATAAGTTTTGCATCAACTGTGATTAAACTAATAGGACGTTAACTAGCGCATTCCAAAGGGTCTTTGTCTTTATTAAATAAGGGTGTATTCACACCTGCCTTGTTTGGTTCGATTGAATCGAACTCTAGTTCGTTTTCCCCCTTGGTGCGGACCTTTTGGGCAGGTGTGAATACAGCAATCGAACTCGGGTGCGGACCAAACAACCGAACCGAGACCCAGCTGAAGAGGTGGTCTCGGTACGGTTCCAAACGAACTCTGGTACGGTTCGTTTACGGTGTGAACATGAACCGACCCAATTGCAAGAAAGCACTGCGCCTTTGAGTTAACAGGCTTCCGTAGTCTGAGATTTTGGCATAATGGTTTGTGTTATTGTTGTTCAAGTGCGAAAGAGAATTCCATTCCGGCGCGCTGTCTGGCCACACGATACTGTTGCGCGTCTTTCTGCGCGTCGTGTGTGCATCATTGGAATGGAATGAATGAATGAGTGTGTGCATCAGGACATTCACATACAGAGCGTTCTCTTTAGTCTAATCGCACATAGATGCAAAAAAAGCTTTTGCAGTTCATATAATGTAACGATATACAAGGATGATGCTGCGTTAAACTGGACAAACTTAATCGCAAGCGTTAACATTGACAGCACTTGTTAGCAGTATATACAATAAGAATCTCATTATTTGAATATGTGAACATAGCCCCTCTCTATGAATGAAAACTTTATACCTTATCCGTCTTCTGCGCAGTTTCTTCATATTGCGTTTGTACAGAATAACACAAAATTAGTAAAATAACAAATATTGCAGTACGAAATATCTCCATGCTGAGCCTTTTTTGCACTTCCTGATTTCCCTACTTGAGAATCCTTGTCCAATGAATGGACGACCTTAGCACACGTGTGGTTTTGTTTACAAATTTTGGTTCACTTGCAAAAAGAGCAGTGTGAAAGCGAACCGTACCAAAAAAATAAATAATAATAATAATTTGGTCCGGACCAAAGCAAGTGAACTATCGGACTTTCCTGGTGTGAATACACCCTAAAAGACTGTGTAGGGCTCCACTTTAATCGCAAAGTTAAATGAATTTAGAATAAGTGGTGCCACTATATCCCAGATCACGGAAATTAATTCAGGAAGAATTCTGTCACAACCTGGAGCTTTGTTCTTTGGCATAGAGTCCAGAGCTAATTTTAATTCTTCAAGTGACATAGGGCAATTAAGCATATCATAATAACACTCCTCAATTTTAGGAAAATTAAACTGTTCAAGAAACGATGTGAATCGCTGATAGCACACAGGTTTATCAGATAGGCCTACAACTGTTCATAAAAGAGTTTGAAAAATTTGGTTTATATCTTCTGGCTGGGTATATTAAATGCCTTCATTCTTTATGGTGTATATATTTGCACCAGCCTCCATATGTTTAATCCATAGCGCTAATAATTTGCTTGGTCTCATCATTAAAATAATATGACTGCCTTGTGCAGTGCACTATGAATTCAGCTCTATGTAAGAGTAATCCTTTCAGTTCAGATTTAAGTGCACGTAATTTATCTGCCTTCCGTTGACAATAGATAATATTGAGGTCCTGTTCCACCACCCGAATTTGTCTCTCCAGTTGTTTTTTGCGGCCATTTCTAGATTTTTGTTGAAAAGAAGAGAAGGCAATACATTTCCCTCTAATAAAACATTTTGTTACCTCCCATAGAGACTGGGGATTATTTGCAGCTATTAAATTTAATGAACTCTACTAATGAAGAACATAGCTGTGATAGAAAGTTTTGATCACAAAGAAGGGACGTATTAAATCTCCAACGTTTGCACCAGGAGGGGACAGTAACAGGGATAAGACACAAAGTTCCTGGGGAGTGGTCTGAAAGAAGGATAGGTAAGATATCTACGTTTTTAATAAATGGAATACAAGTGGATTATATGAGCAGATAATCAATACGTGAATAGCTCTTGTGGCGGGCTGAGAAGAATGTGTAATCTTTAACACCATCATTTCTCAATCGCCATATATCACATACATTAACTAGATTTATGAAGTCATTAAACAACTTTAAAGAAATCGGGTCAAAAAGAAATGTTGAGAATCTATCAAGTGAGGGGTCATGAACCGCATTGAAGTCGCCCCCTATAACAAGGTGGTAGTCTTTAAGACTCAGAATAATATGGGCATATTCGTTTGAAGCATATACTGAGACAAAAGCATATTTAATATTAGACCATGTACCAAGTACATATGTAATACGCCCATCCGCATCACCCTTAGAACAATGTATAGAAAAGGGAAGGGCTACCACTACCAGCTACAAAATTGAGAGCCATAAATCAGTCATAATAATTCATATAACTAAGGTCTATTCATGGCATCTGGAACATTAAAGGAACAAAAAAAAAAAAAAAAGAACCGAATGAAAAGGCAGCTAAAGCAAAGAACAAGAACAAATTATCCTGCCTGCCTGTATAATAACTTTGTCTGGATACGTGGCCAATATATCACCCGAGTCCAAGGACCGACTTGGCATACAGGTTCACCGATGTAATACTCGGTATAATCGCTTCGTTCGACAAGATTTTAGACAGTTGCTATGGTTTCCGGGCTGGCGTCCGTTAACATCGCAGCTGGTACGTCATCAGATGTGTGCAGAGGCGATGCGGATTCCTGGGGCTGGGAAGCATAAGATTCCACTTCGGCCAGCGTCTCAAAAAGGGAGGTTGATCGGCGATGTGTCAGCTTGATCGTAGCGGGATAAATCATTGAGGAAGGGATCTCATACTGCATGAGTTTTTTCCTAGCCTGATTCATTTCACGTCTTTTCATGGCGGGTTGGTTGCTGTAGTCAGGGAAGAAAAGAAGCGAACTGCCCTTGTGAAGTATTGGACCAGCTGCTCAAGCTCTTTTGAGGATCGAGTTTCTGTCCTGAAAGCGTAGTAGTTTAAAGATGTTTTCACGGGCCTTTCCTGTGGCTGTCACTAGTGTAGATGCGATGCGCCCTTTCCATCTCGACTGATCTGTTTTTAAGGGAAGGAATCTGAGATAGGTGTGTTTGCATGAAGCTCACAGGGTCGCTGCCCTCTTCCCCTTCTCTAAGGCCGACGAGACGAATGTTGCATTGACGACTCTTATCTTCCAGTCTCACCATCTTGTCTTGTAGAATGTCTACGGCTAGCTTAACTTCGGTCGAATCCTGCTTTACTTTCCAAACCGCTGACAGAATGTTATCGAAGTTGTTACTGATTAAATTAATCTCTCTCTCCAAGAAATCGATTCTTTCAGCAACAGGTTGAAATTCCTCAAAGATTTCTCGAACGATACCTAGATATCCAAGGGACTACGGGCGGAAAATAGCACTTGTGCTACAACCTGGCACAATGCATCTCTCTTTGTTTTTAAACAAAGTTAATGTTAACTTGTGCATTGTCCCTATTTAAATAAAATGAATAAAAAAAATATATATATATATATCTTTAGCTCGTCGGCCACCATGTTGCACAGCGCTTCATTATCAGGATCTTTCAGCCATTTCATCTCCGGAGAGGACGGTAAAAGCTGTCGTTTAGCCATCACACACTGGTAAACGAACCCAGGGAACAGATATTATTGATTTTTCCGAGGCTCTAACTTGAACAAATGATTTATCAGTGCCGAGTAGGGGAGCTCCAGACTCAAGCACCCATCTCTGTCAGTAGGTCACGTTATCTCCAAACCGCAATTTTTTTGAAACCGGGTCCCAGAGTGGATAAATCTGAAAACGACACCCTTGCGTTTTCGTGTGTACAGCCAATCGTATATTTTGTGAAGTGATGATGTCGTCACCCCACGTGTCGACTGTAGTCAGACACAACTGCGTCACGTAACAGCAACAACAACTGCGGACTACATGCTTGTGTTCGTGCAGCAGTAGCAGAAGCTACTGGACCTCTTTTATTTCTTTATTTATTATTTACTTGAATGTATTTTTATTTTATTTCTTTATTTTACTTCTTTATTTATTTATATTCTTTCTTATGCTATGATGCTTGTCTGATTAAGACATTTCATATTCTGTACCAGGCCATTTATGGTTGTTTATATTGTTCAATAAAGTTCGTGGTTAAATTTTTTTTTTTTTTAATTGAAGAAGCTACTGAGCCTATTATTGTATACAGTATGCAAGGTTTATGCACATGCTCCAAGTCTTCTTCTCCATTTTTTAGTTTATCTCTGTGGCAGAATTACTAGGGGTGGGCGCTATACCGGTATGAACGTGAATACCGGTATTATGTTGTGCCATGATATGGATTTTGCGATACCGAGGATACCGTATTCATAAATTCAAATTTTGCAGTTATATTGTTTTGTTCAATTTGGTAGCCAACTCTTTACAACTGTTAACACTAATGACGATACAGAATCGAATACGCTGTTTAAGGAAGTGGCTGATTTGGCGCTTCATGCGTGAAGTTGCTGAGGCGATTAACCGCTGTCCTGTGACGCGTTCAATGAAGGACCGTAACGTAGAACACATCGCTAGTGCGAAGCGGCTGTTCATAAAGGATGCATCTTTTGCGGTGGAATGGGAAATAACAAGGTAATGAGACGCAAGTTTGACTTTTAACTGGAGCGCAGCATTTTTAGAATGCCGTTTCATTTGCGAGACGCGGATGCAACACCAAAACAAGTTCGTCAAGCACAAAAAAACGTTAAAGTTCTAGGCTACTGTGTTTGAGATGTCATGTTTTCATGAAGGTTGAAAGCTGCTATTATTATCTTTGTTTTTACAAAACATTTACTGCTAATAATATTATCCACGTGGAGACATTTCCCCGCAATGTAACGTTAGGCTATGAATAACAGGACACGACACACACATAAGCGCGCGCATACACACACACTGGTCCACTATCTTTGGGGACTCTCTATAGACGTAATGGGTTTTATACTGTACAAACTGTAGGCCTTTATTCTGTCTCCTTACACTAATGAATTAGTTTGTATGAAAATTTTCATTGTTTTTTTCTTGTATGCTTTTAAGTTCTATTTATTTGGTGCTTTGTTCAATCTCAAACCATTATTTTATTTTTATTATTAAGATGTCTGCATAAGAGTTAACTGTAATCTGTGCAAACATTAAACTTAAATTAAACGTCTCGCTTTGGTCTACACTGGAAGTGTTCTGCTCGCTCTGCTAAAGCTAAACTATAATTACTAAAACTGAAACTAAATAAAATAAAAACTATAGAAATGTGTTTGCAAAATAAAACTAAATAAAAACTAACAAAACCATTAATGAAACTAGCTAAAACTAAACTGAAATTTAAAGCAAAATTGAAAACGATATTAAAATAAAAACTAATTTAAAAAAGCAAAACTATAACAACAGATATTCCCGGAGACAGAGCACACCCGAAGACGGCTCTCACTCAGAAATCAATAAAGTCTTCATTCGCTGCCGGTTCTCATGACAAGACGAGCAAAAAGTGGAAAGACATAACAAGTGCATTCAGGTCTACCTCATGTTGCACGTTTGCACTTTTTGAGAGAAAAAAAGGCACAAAAAACAAAACAAAAACATTTCAGGTCTATGTCCAATGAAATGCCTCACCTGTTTCTAGTTATCTACTGTTAAAATACATATTTTGCCTGTAATTTAACTAAGGTGTACTAAAATGTGATTCCAATTTTTTTTTCTCATATCGCGATATAATATCGATATCGTCCGGACAGTGAAAAATATCCTGATATGAATTTTTGCTCATATCGCCCACCCCTAAGAATTACAGCACTACATACTGGTCTGGCATGTATACTACATCGTTTTGAGTTGGTTTCAGTGGTTTCGTGTGTACGCAGATATTTCTTGAGATGGCGCCGTGTTTACAGATTTTTTTTAGAACGAGGGGAAAAAAAAGATCAGATAGGAAAAGCTCTGGCTTCGTGTGGATGTGGCCTAAGTGTACGTGGGAAACCACGGCATGATTATACAAAGTTACCATTACCAATAATATATTCTAGAATGAACAAGTAGGCTGCCTAGAATATTGGCCGCCGCCTATATCGATTGACCAAGACTGACGAGTTTGTGATTATGAGATTTGTGATTATGAGATTCGTATACCCGGCGAGATTCAAAGTGTTATAGGAATCCGAATGAACGAGTGTAAATTCATTCAAGAGTTAATTAGAATAAACAAATGCATAGCTGAACTATTATATAAATGACCAAAAATCAATTGGCATTCTAACCTAAATTTGAGGTTGTGATAAAATGGAGTCAGATAAAAGTAAATAAGAACTACTTTGCCATACTGAAAAGACCGAACTCGCAGTTATCTTTCACCCGCTCTATTGGAAACCGTCATTGGGCCGATTGGGCGGGCCTTACACTGTCACTCCTCAGTCAAAAAATTCAGACTAAAAATGGCTTTCAGCACGACTTAAATAGGCGGGCTGAAAAGTAATTTGTCTGTACAGATGTGAACCAATCAAAAATTTAGGGCAAGTGGTGTCAGGAATTGCATTGTGCTTGGGTTTGATATGCATTGATTATCATTCACCTTGTTCATGATATGATGTATTGTGCACTGCTGCAATTTATACACAAAAGATCAATCACCACACATGAAGTGACTAAATCAAACTGAGATCTTACCTGGCAGGTATCTGGACTGGCGCAGGTAATGTTGTCTTGCTGAAGAGGTGATATGGTGACTAGAGTCTGGCTGGTTCAGTCTGCTGGTGTTCGGTAACTTGGTTACAGTGCTAAATGTGTAAAGGGGTTTCTGGTCCTTGGGCCTGCAAAGTTTTTCATAGCATAAAAGAAGGAAAGATTGAAATCTGAAATGGATTAATTGAAATGGAAAGTGAAATAGAGAAACATAAAAGCCCTGTTCTCAAACCTAGTCAGCAGCCATTATACTAGATATTATTTGTAGCTTTCATAGGCACGTTTGCAGGTCAGTAGACAGCAAGGCTGCGTACTAGGTTTTAGAATAGTGTGCTCATTGAAATGTGCTATAGATGAAATCAGTGTAAATACTGCTGATGTTAATCTTTGAATATAGCGATCATACTGTGGAGTAGTTTTCTCCTCCTCAAGGCCTTTGCTGGGTTTTTTAGAGAGGGAAGCTGCGGTATCAGAACAGTCGGACTCATCCCAGCTGTCTGATGGTTTCATGTTTGACTGTCCCCACCTTCTACGACCGTTCTTCAGTCCAATCAAACTGTTCTCACCCCCGACCACCTCATGTTAGGAAAACAAAGCATAATTATGCTGATGTTCATATGGGTATTCAAATGCAATAGAGATCTACTACAGGCAATCTTTAAGAGTTTCATTATATATATCTTTTTTTTTTCTTTTTTTTCTTTTTTTTCAAGAAAGGCAGAAATGGCTTAGTGGACATTTGGCTTATATAAGTAACAGACTGTACCTCAACATACAAACATTTTGGGTCATTTTCTTTTTAATGCCTATGTACTGTAATTGTGACATTACTACAGAAAATAATTTCACCCATCATAGAGGTGCATGGATGTCTGTTTCTGGTTTATGTGTTACTGGTGTACTTCCTGTGAAAAAGGAAAAGGGGCTGTATAGAAAATTGCATATCTTCCATGTCCCTTTCCTCAAGTGGGAACCAAAGAGTAACTGGGTTGCTTTGCTTTTTTGTTTTTGATGATCATGAACTGAGTTGATTGGATATACAGTAACTTTGCGAAGACAAGGTTGGCAAGTGCCTCTAATACAACTGTCTCATAGTAACTTATAAAAGGTATTAAGCCCAATTTATACTTTTCTGCGTCAAACTCACGCTGTAGCTAAGTCGTAGGCTGTGTGTAGCAGGCGTACCCTGACGTGCAGTGCACCTCTCCAAAAATGTAACAACGCGTCAGTTCTACGCGAACCGCAAGCACTGTGATTGGTCTGCTAGAACCCCTCCCTCAGGTTACACATGCTCCCTCTCCATGTGTAATTGCACGTCAACACAGACAACGCAGAAGTATAAATGAAAACCAACGCATAGCCTACAGTTTAGAGGCTCCGGCGTAGTTCCGACGCAGAAGTATAAATCAGCCTTTAGTGATATGGTTACACTACAGGTCAAAAATTTGGCATAAGCTTTTTTTTTCTTTGTTTTTTGAAAGAAGTCTCTTTTGCTCACCGAGGCAGCATTTATTTGATTAAAATGACTAAATTACTATATACTTCACAATTTAGTCATTTTAGTAATTTATTTAGCAATTTATTCCTGTGAAATCCTTCAGAAATCATTCTAATATGATTACTTGTTTAATAAAAACATTAAAAAACTTTTTTGATTGATATGTACAAACTTTTGTATATGTTAACAACTTGACAATGAGTTGCCTATTTTCAACATTCATTCATGGTGTTGTTTAATAGCCACATTGATTTCCAATGTTTTGATTAAAGATTGTGAGGGCACATAATTAAAAAAAAAATATGTGCAGATACATGTTTTATAATAAATACTGCAATATTCCATAAAAAAAATAAGGATTGACTATTTTGCTTTCATGGTGACTATAAATTTGATATGGAGGTTTTGTACCTTTTGTGTGTATGAAGCGAGAGGGTCTGTCTGAGAGAGAGACTGAGGCAAAGGAATCTGCTGCAGTGGCTGATGGGAGTTTCTACTTTGGCCTTTAGTCTGTGATGGCAGCACTGTTTCTGAGACGCACTGCAGCTCTGATCTGGGTTCACTGGGCAGGACGGTCTTTATCTGAGCCTTCCGTACATCAGGGGTCATGGGACGGGGACCCAAAACTTGTCCAACTTGGAAGTAGGGGTATCTGAGCGCCTAAAATGATGTTTAAAAACAATTACTTACACAAACAAAGATTCAAAATTGATGCTTGTTAATGTCTAAAATGAACTAAATAAAAATAAGAATCCTTTCAAGACCGTTTGTGTTAGGTTTGGTTTGATGAACCACCCCCTTCCTCCATTGCTCACAAGTCTCTTTACATATTTATATACATTACATATCATTACAAGGGACTAAACAGTGACACTTTCGTTTCAGATGTACAGACCACTGTTAATACTAGTGGCACCTGTTTTGATTTGATTAGCCATTTTAGATGCAAAGAATGTGAGATGCTTACTGTGGAAAGAAGCATTATATTATTATTAGTAGACACTTATGTAATACTTCTACATCATTAACCCTTTGACGCAAACGATCACACTGGTGTGATCAGTCTAGGCTGGTCCCTGGAGCATACGATCACACCAGTGTGATTAGAACGTTCAGTGCATCACGTGATCAACTGCTTAATTAAAATGTGCTTTCGTGCTTTGGCTGGAGCTGATCCAGAGACAGAAGCACTCAGTGCTTAAAATAAGTGAACACACCCATGCTAAAGTTGACTAAAAAGAAGAATAGAAAAATCATCTTTTGGAAATTGATCTTAATGCCTTAAGTTTTTTTTTTTAAAAAAGAGGAAAAATTAAAACTTTAAGGACACCAATTTTCTTTGTGAATGAATAATGTTCTTCCTTAAAATACAGGGGGCATAAGTCAGGACACCCTTATGTTAAAGGGGTCATATAATGGTACATGCACTTTTACAAGTTGATTGTACTGAAATGTGTGTTGGCAGTGCCTGTGCACAACCATCATATAATGATAAAAATCCATCCAGTGTTTTTGTTTTAATCTCCTTATATGTTTTCCCCTGCCTCAAATTGAGCCGTTCGTTTTTGTGACGTCAATAAAACGGACGCCCCTCCCGCGATTGTTGATTGACAGCAGTGATTCAACACAGACCCGCCCTCGCTCGTCCTGTCAATCATAGTCCGCGCGGATCGGCGCGGTCATTGTTGATATGCTGGAGCACTGTCTATGAGCAGAATGGCGTCTAAGCGATTGTGGTGTTCTGTTCTTGGGTGCAATAACGAACACAGCAGTCATTTTAATGTTCCTAAATCCGAACCGCTGAAGACGCAGTGGCTGAGTTTGTTTTTCGAAGGGAATATTCCCCACGAGCAACGTCAATGCTCTCATGTTTGCCGAATCATTTCTCAGTGGACTGCTTTATAAACGAGGATCAGTGTAAAGCTGGTTTTGCTGAGAAGCTGCACCTGAATAAAGGATCGGAACCTATTCGTGTTCCTGCTGAACCTTCAGAAGAACTAAAGTGAGTGTAACATTTTATTAATCTTTATATTAATATTTATATTAATCTTTGCAAATCGCCAGCTGCACGCTTCACGATGAATGCGTCGGTTTACACTCAGGGTACATTACAGCATGTTTTCTATGTACAACGTTCTCAATATAATTCATAATCCCACGTTTATAATGAACAACGCGTTATGGTATTGTGTTATTGTGTTACAAACTGTGTATGCGCAGAACAGAGAGGCGGGGTGAGCAAAGCTCATTATCATTTAAAGTCATATGCACTGAAACGGCGTGCTGATAACAGAGCTGTTTTTGACCAGGTAAAATAAGTGTTTTCTTACAATACTAATGAGAATTTTTAATTAACGTATATTACAAACTTTTAATTTAGCCCCTAAAGAATCATATTAGCTTGTACAAAAATGGCATTATATGACCCCTTTAAATTCCCATAGAGGCAGGCAAATTTTTATTTTTAAAGGCCAGTTATTTCATGGATCCAGGATACTATGTATCCTGATAAAGTTCCCTTGGCCTTTGAAATTAAAATAGCCCCACATCATCACATGCCCTACACCATACCTAGAGATTGGCATGGTTTTATTTCAGTTAGCCTGATAGCTGGTTTAATTTGCATTGAGAGACGATCTTATGGAAAGTACCCCATGCCAATCTCTAGGTATGGTGAAGGGTATGTGATGTGGGGCTATTTTAATTGAACTATTCACTGTTTTCAACCACGTTTACAGATCCGATTCTCTGAACTGTGGCGTAAACTAACATGATGGCAGAATAAAAGCGATACATCTGTCATCAGGGCTCGACAATAAGGACTGCCCGATGGCCCGGGGCCAGCGTGAAAGACACTCGGGCCAGTTGAAGGAAGTGTCACTTGCCCGATCGGGCCAGTGCTGCATCTTCACGGATGTTGATCATTTGCGTGTTTTTAAGCCTCGCCTATTTCAACATTCAAGAGCATGTAGACGCTAAAGTACCCGCGTCTCTCAGATTGGTACTCGCGCAATGTGTGATAAGTTTTGTGTGCGCAGAAACACACATCCAAAGCGCGCGTCTCACAGCGCGCGAATACATATCCCTGAGCTTAAACGGATATGTTATGTTTTGTTTGTGTGCGGCACTCGTCCATGAGGGGCTTTCGCCTTTACTTTACTTTCGTTTTGTGTTTGTTTTTTTCATTAAATTGTTTAAATGTTCACTGGTTCCCGCCTCCTTACCATAACAACATACCTCGCTACAAACTACACGTTTACCGTTAGTTTAAAGCCGCTTGCCCCGTTAGACACTCTGACAGATACATGTGCTGACAGATAGATACTTGCACTGCTGTGTAATGTGTTTGAGATGTTTTGCTTTCCACAGTGCAAAACCTACATTTCAAAGGTATATATTCTTCATCTGTAAATGTTATAAACTCGTGCAAATATTTCCATTTTGCGGTCAGGAGTGAATCTTCGCCAAACTCCACAGATTTCCGTGAACGAGCGACGCCGCGTGCATGCGTGAAAAACAGATGGAACGCAATAGAATAGGAGCACAATAATTCTGACTAAAATATACATATTGCTAAAATATTTTATGGGTAATAGTGGTTGACTGCGAGTTATGAAACTTTTGTCAGATTACATATCAAACCGCAATCTGGCCTGGAGTCCACATGAACATATACGTATGTACCTTTGCAGCAGAGGGTCTTTTCTTTGGGTCCCAGTGGAGGAAGTCTCTCATGAGGTCTAAAGCTTCATTGGTGGCGTTGGGGATCAGAGTTTTCAGTGGTGTAGGAACACACTGGGGAAAGCGGAAGTTCATCACAGCAGCTAGCTGATAACCCTCCGGCCAGTCTGACTGTAAGGGAAAATAATCAATGCTTACTACATCAAGCACTCTTTACCCATTTACCCATGAAACTAAATATTTTAATAGAGATGAATTAAATAAAACGCATCATAAACTGATCACAGACAACAAATTATTATTAAAGTCGCATTAAGCTCAACCTCATATGAAGGATGCCTGGAGGTTGGTCGCTACTGGCCCAAAATCTTATGCCACCAGCTAATGTTTCACATACCAGAGTATGTGAGCGGGAACAATTTACCCTCTGTGCTCTAAGCATTCAATAATCACTCCGCTCCAGCTCCACTCCAGGTTCACCATTTCCCACTCCACTCCCTGAAGAAATTTGCGGCTAAAGTATTTAAGTATGCTTTGAAATCTCACAAAAGTTCTGTTCATAACATATATTAAGCTTATTAGATGGTTATCAGCATTAAAAGTTAAATATCATTGCTGCTTTATGCAGTGCAAATTTTGTGTGCAAAGATGAAAATAACAGTACGTTTTCATCAGTTATTTTATCTACGGTTCACTACATTTCTTACAGATTTTTGCTCATTCGAAATGGTATACAGATAAAGTAGAACTGTAAGATTACATTTGCATTAGGGAGAGAGCAATTGAGTGTGTAAATAAGTGCTACCTGTTTAAAATGTGCTTTCACCCGATCATATTTAGTAGTCTATCTAGAAGGTACAAACAAATTCCTTGAGAACTATAACCACCGCTCATGTCCATTGCCGTCATCATGACCTTCATATTCTTTCTGATTTTAGTGATCCATCTGCATCAAGCTAGCTAAATGTGTTTAACGTGTGAATTCTTGCTAAAAATGCAGTTATATTACGTGCCGTTGTACGGGCATGAATTGTACTCGTGATGGAGCGGTAGTGGAGCGCTTTCGCAGCGAGTGAAAGCCACGACACTCCGACTTTTAAAAACTCCTCACTCCATTCAAAATCACGCCGCTCCGCTCCCACTCCACCCCGCTCACATACTCTGATTCTCCAACCAAAATATATAAATGACCAGAGGACTCAACTCTCAATTAATGAATTAATGGCCCAACCAACTCAATGTCAACAACCGACTTGCTTGAAATTATCATTCAGTCACTGGGGATGACTCTCATGATCGTGACCAATTAACTTTTTCTCATACAGAAAAACGGACAAATCACTGTCCTCAAAATCAAGTTGTTTCAAGTCAACTTAAGCTGCTGTGACATGCTCTAAATTCCCTGATGAAGTTGGTTCATCTTCACATGTGATCATACCTTCTTTACTGTACCAAGGACCTGGCAGATCTTGAAGATCTCATCCACCTCACTGTTGCCAGGAAACAGAGGTCTTAGCGTGTAGAGTTCAGCCATAATGCAGCCTACTGCCCAGATGTCTATGGGTGAACTATACACTGGTGACCTCAACAGCACCTCTGGAGCTCGATACCTGAACACAAACACATAAGAGAGAGAGCTTTGAAATGCTCACATTTCAGCCAGTAGAGGAAACTGCTGCAAGTTGAACATGATCAGTTTCACTTTGAGGAATTTTGATAGAACTTTTAAGCTCTCTCTTTTATTTCTATGTTGTTGGTTGAAAGTGAATTGCAGATATCATCACTGTCATTAGCAGGCATCATTTATAACAGTAGATATGAAATAAAGTATGGCTGAATTGAAAGACTGAATCTTTAAAATATATAACTAATATTATTGGTAACACTTTACATTAAGGTTCATTAGTTAACATTAGTTAATGTATTAACTAACAAGAACTAACAATGAGCAATACATTTGTTACAGCATTGATTAATCTTTGTTAATGCTAGTTAATAAAAATACAGCTGTTCATTGTTTGTTCATCTTAGTTCACAGTGCATTAACTGATGTTAACAAATACAACCTTTGATTTTACTAATGTATTAGTAAATGTTGAAATTAATTTAACTAAGATTATGAATGCTGTAGAAGTATTGTTCATTCTTAGTTAATTTTAACTAATGAACCTTATTGTAAAGTGTTACCAATAATATTAGTTTTATATTTTAAAGATTCAGTCTTTAAATTCAGTCATACGTTATATCAAATCTATTGTTATAAAAGTATTGTTGTTGCTCAAGTATCAAGGCTGTCCTTGAATTATTAGCTTATCTATATTTTAGTATTTAGTGTTTTAGTAAAAACAATTTAACTCATTTAATATAATTTATATCCCACTTTGACTTTTGCTTGAAACACATAATATAACTGACAGTTAGAGGAATCAGTACCAGATTTATTTATTTTTACTAAAAGATAATAGGCAGATTTGTATTTTAAAATTACACTGCTCTCGGCCATCCCCTAACATTACGGGCATGTCTCAATACACAATTTTCCTAGCAAAGAATTTACTTAGTTTTGCTGGTTTATGTTGTTGTGCATTTTTCAGGTTGCAAAAAAAAAAAGAAATTCACACATTTGTTAAAAAAAAAAAAATTCATCAGCCCTCCTAATAGTGATAATGTGATGTCCCATTAAACTATTTTATAAATTTACCATCTTGTTGAGACGTAGTCTGTGTAAGGAGGCCTAGAGCGGATCTCTCGAGCCAGTCCGAAGTCAGCGATTTTCACCAGTTCTGGACCCATACACAGCAAATTCTCTGGTTTCATATCCCGGTGAAAAAATCCTACAGGATAATGCCAAAAAGATAGTGAAAGTCACCATGCAGATTAGAATGCATCTTAATCTGTATTGTTTGCACCCAATGCAAATACAAAGATATGGAGCCTTTATAACACCATTAAAGCTTTTTAAGATTTTAAGAAAAAAATACCACATTATACTTAGATTGTGTACATGGTGGGAAATTAATACCCAATACCAGTCAAATCCAGGTATTTTTTTTGCCAGTGGCTGATATTTTTCCTTACCTGCCAGACACTGTGGTGGTCAACCTGTTAGTCAGTCGTTTTGTTCAAAAGATGACCTGCTCCATATAAATCATCTTGGGTTACGAGTGCAACCTTGGTTGCCTGAGAAGGGGAACGAGAAACTGCCTTCTAGGACGCTAATGGGGAATGCCTCCGGCATGACCGGTGTCTGAAGCACGTGTCAAAACACGACAATAACATTGGCTGACGACAGCCTATGACGTCACTACTGGTGCGACCGGAGTGAAAGCTTTCAGGAAGTGCGTACATCCGTGTCAGTGCATCTTATGATACTTACAATCTGTGCATGATTTACTTGGTCGAGGAGCGTGCTTGCTCTGTCTATGCCTATGACGTCACTACTGGTGCGACCAGAGGTTAAAGGGTGCCTGTAATACACGTCATCCACTTCTTGTCTGAAGGAGATGTGGTCAGACATGCCTGAAGCATGGCAATGAGATGCAGTGTCTTTTTCCCCTTCTTAGGGAACCAAGGTTACATTCGTTACCCAAGACATTCCCTTTTAAATGGGAAGTGGCACTGCATCCTAGGACGCTGATGGGGAAGAAATGCCCACTCCGCCATGCTGAAGGAATGAGTGCAGTATGGCTGACATAAGTCAATGACTTCAACGGAACTAATACGGAGTCACAGTTCCTAGGGGTACGCACCAGCGGTCATCGTGACTCTATTCCCTAGGGCCAGAAACCCTGACTATATCGGGCAGCCTAGCTCAGGCCCTGGTATTAAAGGGAATATGGCCAAGGATAAAAAGCGAGAGGAGGTCTAACTATGTTCTATGCTAAGGACCACTTACCAAGGAGGCTCAAAAAAGAGCCTGACAACTTGATACTGCTATACAGATGGAGCTCTGGGGGAAGAGGCCTCAGAAGAATGACTCTCTAAAGCGAGAGGAAGTCTAACAACACCCACTTTGAAGACAGTTAACCAGGGAGGCTCAAAAAGAGCCTACAACCCAGTCCAGGGCCTCCATTGAGCTTTCATAGCGGAGGCTTCAGCATAAAGACCCTCTATAGCGAGAGGAAAACTAACTACGCTCTACGCTAAAAGATCACCTCACCAAGGAGGCTCACAGACAGCCACACAACTTGGACATGTTATCTAATGCGGAGCTCTGGGGAGCAGAGGTCACCATGACAAGTCTCTAAATCGAGATGAAACCTAACAACATTCCCTTTAGGGAGGTTCCGGCAAGGAGGCTCACAGAGAGCCATACAACCCGGTGCGATCACCCTGACTGGGCTCTATTAACGGAGGCCTCAGCATTACGACTCTCTAAAGCGAGAGGAGACCTAACAACACTCCACAGATAACCAATGAGTTCACTAGCATCACTGTTCACACCCAGCTCCTAAGAGTGGAGGCCTCAACATGTCAACTATCTAAAACAAGAGGAAGCCTAACTACGTTCTATGCCAAGACTGCTTACCAAGGATGCTCAAAGGGAGCTCTACAACCTCATACTGTTATCCTAGCGGAGCTCTGGGGAGTGGAGGTCTCAATAAAATATCTCTCTAAAACTAGAGGAGACCTAACTACGCTTCCACTTGAAGTGGAAGCATCTCTTCATCTCTTCTCGTTTTAAGAGTCATTATGTTAAGACTTTTCCTCTTTTCAGAGCTCAGCCTTGGTGATGCCTCAGATGTGTATGGCTCTATGAGTCTCATAGAGCCATACACATCTGAGGCATCACCAAGGCTAAGCTCTGAAAAGAGGAAAAGTCTTAACATAATGACTCTTAAAACGAGAGGAGACCTAACCAGTTCTGCCAAGGAGGCTCACAAGAGGCAACGACTCAGTGCCAAGCTGGGTGGATTTTGAGGGCGGAGGCCTAAGAAAAAATGATCTCTAAAACGAGAGGAGGCCTAACTACAACTTACTACTCAACTTAAACCCCAATATCCAACAACACAATTTGTATTCTGTGCCGAACCAATCAGAGGGCAGGAATATATATAATAAAATACTGCCTAACAACATCATAGGTCCGGGTGGGGGGAGGTTGGGGGGGTATTGGAGAGGGAAGGAAGCATCTGCATCCAGAGAATGCTGAGCATGTCTACTCTGGATTACTTCCCTCAAATGCTGTTCTCTTACGAGAGTATCTCTCGTACTGCGTAATAGCTTTACGCTAGGGGAAAAACTCTTTTCCACGAGATATTGAAGCCAAAAATTATCCTTAATTTTTTATTAATGTAAAACGCTTTGCAGCAGCAAGCAGACATAGGCAAAACAGCTCGCGCGCCTATTGGTTGCTCTGCAGCAAATGCAGCAGCCTATCGAGAGAGACTCTGCGTGACGTAATGACCAATGGGGGCAATTCGCGCCCATATCGTCACGTCCCGCCAGAAGGGGCGTGGTCTCACCCTATAAATATGCTCGTTAGGCTGGTACAAGCTGATTTTTATCTCTTCAGCGACGCACACGCATCGCTGGATCCGGAGTGAGAAGCCGCGCCGTTGAAGCAAGCCTTTCAGCGGGACGAGCTCTGGAGTCGCTGGCCTCGCCGCCTTCAACTGCCGTACCTGCTGCGCTTTCCGGCGTTCTATATCCTTTTTATACTCTGTGTATCTTTACTCTGCTGAGAGTGTTTGCTCGCTTACTTGACGCGACTCACACTTCTCTCACAAAAGAGCTGCGTCTTTTTAAAGATGCCTTCCTGTGGCTCGTGCCGCGTTCAGCGATGGAGACCGGCACGTCATCTGTGTTTCCTGCCTGGGTGAGGATCACGTGGCTCTCGCGCTCGCTGACGGCGGATGCCCTCATTGCGACTCTGAGGACTCGCCTGGCATCATTCTCCGAGCCTTCACCGCAGCCCGCCGTGTTGCCGCGCCGCAAGAAGCGCCACGCCCAGCGCGCTCCCGAGCTTTCTCCAGCCCGCCAAAGCTCGCCGGTTCGCCCGCCAGCTTCGCCGGCGTCGCTCGAGTCGCTCACTGACGGACAACGGCCGCCGCCTGCCGCCGCGTCCATCCACGAGTTTGATGAACCCACCGAGGCGTGTTCTCTTCTGGCATCCGATAGCGAGGATTGGGCGAGCTCCGTGGACCTCCCCTCCGCTAGCGTTTCCCGCCAGACCACTGGTAAGAGAGCCGGCATTGAGACTGAGCTGATGCGTCTGCTCTCTCAGGCCGTGGAAAGCATCGGCCTCGATTGGGAGGCGCCCGCGCAACCGCCGCGCAACAGACTGGACGGACGCTTTCTCGGAAATGACGAGGCTCCGTCAAAGTCAAGGCCCACGCCCTTCCTCCCGGAACTTCACGAGGAAGTGACTAAATCGTGGAACGCCCCCTTCTCCGCCAGGCTGCGTGCCTCTGCCTCTGCTGCTTTCTCCTCGGTGGATGGCGCGAAGGACAGAGGATACCTTTCCGTTCCTCCTGTGGAACCAGCTGTAGCGTCTCATCTCTGCCCGCCCTCCGCTGGACGGCGCGCTCACACGACGCTACCATCTAAAGCCTGCCGAGTGACGTCAGCCATGCACGGACGCGCTTACACCGCCGCCGGGCAAGCAGTTTCAGCGCTGCACACTATGGCTATCCTGCAGATCTTCCAGGCCGACCTTCTCCTTAAATTGGACGAGGAAGGACCCGGAGCGATCTGCGTGGCGGACCTGAGAAGCGCTACAGACCTCGCTCTTCGCGCTGCTAAAGCCGCTGCGCAGGCCATAGGACGAAACATGGCCTCTCTCACCATGGCTGAGAGACACTTATGGCTGACGCTGTCCGAGATGACGGAAGCCGAGCGCTCTGTGTTCCTCGACGCGCCCATTTCACCAGCGGGCCTTTTCGGATCTGCCGTCAAAGATTTCGCGGACAGATTCATGGAGGTGCAAAAGACTTCGCAGGCCATGAAGCACTTCCTTCCGAAGCGCTCGAGCTCCGCTGCAGGCCGCTCAAAACAGCCGTCTGCTCGCAGTTCTCAGCCGCAGCCTGCACCGCCCGCCGCCGCCGAGGATTGAGATCAAGCCCGAGGCCTCAAAATCTTCCTAGCCATTCTAGGAAAGCGACGGTGTTCAGATCCCGCTGCGGCCGGATTTCCACCAAAACTTCTCGCTCGGTCAGTTCCAAACATCGCGACTGTCCCAGTGTATTTCGCAGTGAGCCAGCCGGTGTCTCAGCCCGTTTGCCTGCGCACAAAAGCCGTTTTTACGGCTACCCAGATAAATCCAATAAAGAGTGCATTTTCTTAGTGTTCCGGCCACGGCCGATGGTGTTATGAGTGTTGTAAGAATGCCCACCCAGTGCCCATTCCCTCACCCAGACACAGCCCGCCACGGTGCAGGGCTAGCACAAATAAAATCGACTCAGGTCGATTGTGCAAACAATGTATTAAACGCGCCCATGTCACCATGCCCGCTCACACTACATGCTGCGTGTCCCTTGGTTTCTGTAAAAACGACACCAAGACACATTCAGTCGGCCATGACCGACAATGTTTTCAGTGTAATAAATGTGCCCGCAGCCCCGCGCCCACATTTTCTCACAGACACGCCGATTCCTACGGGATCTCCCCCACTTGCTTTTTCTGCACAATCTGCCATAAAAAAGCTGAGCGCGGCCAGGCCGCCCGCTGTGATCAGCGCGCCCCCCGCCTCGAACGCTGTAAACACGGTGTTGTGTTCCCAGTATGCCCGGGCTCTCGAGCTGCCGTTTTGCCGCGACCAGAGCCCGGATTTCATTCTGCCTCTAGCTATTCACGCAGATGCGTGGTCAAAGCTTCCCGGGGTATCAGAATGGGTGCTGAACACTATAAAGAGAGGCTATTCGCTACAATTCGCTCGACGCCCACGCCGTTATACGGCGCGTGTCGAAACTACGGTGAAAAACGAAGTGTCTCATCTACTTCGTGCCGAGATAGCGAAACTACGGTGAAAAACGAAGTGTCTCATCTACTTCGTGCCGAGATAGCGAAACTACTGAGCAAAGGGGCTATAGAACCTTTATCTCAGGCTCAGAGCGAAGGGGGCCTATACAGCAGATATTTTCTGGTACCGAAAAAGGATGGGGGTCTCAGACCCATTTTAGATCTACGACAGCTGAACAGAGTGCTTGTGAAACGCCAGTTCAGAATGCTTACGACCAGGAAAATCCTCGCGAAAGTGCGCCACGGGGACTGGTTTATGTCGATAGATCTGAAAGACGCCTATTTCCAAATACAAATAGCGTCCCATCACAGGCGATTCTTGAGATTCGCCTTCGAGGGCCAGGCATATCAATACACAGTCCTGCCGTTCGGCCTGTCCCTAGCACCTCGTACATTTACGAAGTGCATGGACGCGGCGCTCGCACCCCTGAGACTTCAGGGCATGCGAGTCCTGAACTACTTGGACAATTGGCTGATTCTAGCTCGATCACGATCGGAGCTCATAGAACACAGGGCTGCATTACTCGAGCACCTCGAGGAGCTGGGCCTCACAGTCAATTGGGCGAAGAGCTCACTGTCTCCCAGTCAGAAAATTTCCTTTCTGGGAACCGTGTTGGACTCGCTGTCCATGACAGCACGCCTGTCACCAGAGCGCGGGCTAAATATTCAGCGCGTCGCGAAATCCTTCCGCCACGGCGCGATAGTTCCGCTCAAAAGGTTTCAGAAAATGCTGGGGCTGATGGCCTCAGCAGCCTCTGTACTCCAGTTGGGCTTGCTCTGCATGCGCCCACTGCAGATGTGGCTGAAAGTGCGGGTTCCACCCAGGGCATGGACAGCGGGTCTGTTTCGCCTCAGGGTCGACCTTCAGTGTGTTTCAGCTCTGGAACCTTGGAAAATAACAGACTGGTACCAGTCAGGTGTGAGTCTGGGGACCGCTTCGAGTGTGAAGGTGGTGTCTACGGACGCCTCCACCTCGGGGTGGGGAGCACTGCTCGAGGGCAGACCGCTAGCTGGCCTGTGGTCAGAACGGGAAAAGCTCCTTCACATAAACTGCTTGGAGATGATAGCAGTCGACAAAGCGCTACCGCGTTTTTGTCCCCAGTTAACAGGCCACCACGTCTTGGTCCGGTCGGACAACATGTCAGTGGTGGCGTACATAAATCGCCAGGGCGGCGTCAGGTCACGAAACCTTCACAGGCTGACGGAACGCAACAACCTGCTCTCACTGAGAGCAGCGCACGTGCCTGGTCACCTGAATGTGGGACCAGACAGACTGTCCAGGAACAATGTTCCAGCAGGGGAATGGTCGCTGCACCCGCAGACGGTCCAGCTGCTGTGGAAAACGTTCGGCAGAGCACAGGTGGACCAGTTCGCGTCCCACGAAAACGCTCATTGCCCGGAGTTTTTCTCGAAAAGCAAGGACGCGCTGGCTCATGTTTGGCCCCGCTAAAAAGTACCGAACTCGGTACCCAGCCCTAGCTGCAGCAGGTTCTGATCCGCAGGGCACAGCCGATTGTCCCAATTCCCTCGAAAAAAGGGACAAACAAGAGCGGAGTTTCCTCATAGAGAAAGTCTTGCAATGCCCGTATTCAGCCCCCTCGAACACAGAGCAAGCATGCTCCTCGACCGAGTAAATCATGCACAGATTGTAAGTATCATCAGGTGCACTGACACGGATGTACACACTTCCTGAAAGCTTTCACTGCCATAACTGCCTTCGACACGTCACAAAAAAACGGCTCCTGAAGACACGAAATAGGATGACGTGCACTAGAGGCACCACTTTAAACTCAGGTCGCACCAGTAGTGACGTCATAGGCTGTCGTCAGCCAATGCTATTGTCGTGTTTTGTCATGCCGGAGGCATTCACTATTAGCATCCTAGGACGCAGTGCAAGTTCCCATTCGAAAGTAAACTGCTTTAATTAAGCTATTGATTTGACGGTGTTCATCTTGTGAAAATGTGTACATTTTAAACAGATTTTTCAAAAATATTGTTCCTATCTTTAAAGGGGTCCTATTATGCCCTTTTACGAAGTCTTGATTTTGTTTTTGAGGTGTACTAGAATATTTTCATGCTTGATTGTTAAAAATAAAAACGCATTATTTTTCACATATTTTGCATTATTACATTGTTACACTATTACATTATCTCTAGTCTGGTTGAACACATCGTTTTCGATGAAGCCCCTCCTTCCGAAATGTTCTGTGATTGGTTAGCTGGCCCAGTGTGTTGTGATTGGCAGCGTTTAGCACGTGTTCAGGAAATGTCACGCCCCTTCATAACCGCGAGCTCTACTCAGATGTAAATATTAATGATGGCGTCAATTTCAAACCATTTCGAGCCCAATTCAGACCCTGACAATGTTAACAAACAAGAGGATCGTGCTGAACGGATTTCAAGCACGGACTTTGCAAGCACAGATTTCACAGGACATTTCAGAGTGGTATGTTTGTTTTGTCATGTGTAATCAATCACAATTAGGTATGCTCATATTGACCGTTTAACCGTTAACCGAAAGTAAAAATTTTGACCGATTAATACTATCAGTTAAACGGTTTAACAGTTACATTTTTTTTTGTAGTTTGCTGCATGTTTAAAAAACATACTATAAAAAAAATACTATATAGCCTATATTTGTTAACTCACGGGGCGCGTCGACACACGCAACCACACGTGTCTACAGACATATTTAGCTGAGCAAGCAAAATGAATCGAGCGAGCGAAAAGAAGTACCGTGTGGCACCATTTCGACAGAAAGGGCGACGAAATTACTTGCAAAATATGCTACGTGGTATTAAAATACAGCAGTAGTTACAAGTACAATGCAATATCACTTGCGAAGCAAACGAAAGTCGCTTCCTGAAGCTGGCCATTCTAGCGAGACGTTATCTCTGTGTTCCCGGGACATCTGTGCCATCGGATCATGTGTTTTCTGCCGCAGGTCTAACTCAGACTGCGTTCCAAACTATCACATCATGTAAACATGTTAGGCTACTTTTAAAAAAAAATAAAAACTAGACAATGTGTGGATTGGGGTAGGCCTGCTATTTTTATTTGATGAAAAAATTAATCTGGAGGAATTTTTTTTTAGGGCGCCGGGTTTCAAAGCTTCAAATGGATTCAGTGATTTATTTTTGTCATCTTAATTTGAAAATATTTAGTGTAGACCTATTTTATGTTTTTATATTATTTTATTCTGTTTTTCTCTGTTGTCACTGTCAAGTGTGTGAAAATTTGATGTGAATCCAGGTTCTGTTATTGATCTGTTCTGCTGTTTGCACGTTAAAATAAACCCGTGAAAAAATGTTTGTATTTTTAACGGGTCACAGACACTCGTAAATTTTATTTTTATTTAATTCAATAGGCTATTATAATCTTATCAGTTAACGGTTAATACTCGGATAACGAGTGGCGGTTGTCGGTCGGGAAAATTAACCGAAATGAGCATCCCTAATCACAATTGGATAATTGGATAATTTTCCAAAGGGGCGGTGAACAATCTTAGAAAAGCCAGAGCTTACAAAAGCTAAAGTAAACACTACATCAATGCTGTAATGTTGGTTAGCAGGCTAGCGGAGGCAAAGCTTTGCCCTTCGTTCACATCATAGCTATCATAGCAACTACATAAAGCTTATAATTGGAACTGCTAATAAAAAAACAACTACAAATAATAAGACATACAGTACTTACAAGTTGTGATTCATAAACAACAGATTATCCAGACAAACTGGGAATGGCTACGTCTTTCAGGAGAAGCTTTTGTGCTTATAGCCTGCATTGTACTCTGTCTGTCTGCTGTTCTCCGTAAAATGTGCAGCGCACAAACTTTGAGGTTATAATGTTCAGGAACAGTGTTAAAAATAAATTTGAACCTCTCTAAGTTCGTCAGCCTTAGGACAAACTTTTCCGGGGTGGAAAAAACAGTGACAACACTCTTCATCTTCTCTAGCGCAACTCAACCAGGCCTCTGCAACTTTTATTCCGTGGGCGGGGATTATTTAAATGAGGAACATTATGACTTCATAAGATCCAGAAAGAGTGCATTGTAGTCTAAACGAGCCGTTCGTTGTAGTTCTTGAAAAGGGGATTCTGTTCAATAAAATATCTTCCTTTGGAGTGAACTTTGAACTTTGTAACCTTGCAGATCTTTTTTATGCTCAAACATTACACAGTAACTAAAGTTGAAAAAAGTGGGTGAAAAAAGCATAATATGACCCCTTTAAGATATATAATTTCTTAAGGTGATGGGAGGAAAAAGGCATTCACCAGTCTCTGTGTCTGGTGGGCAAAAGGGTTCACCCCCTGACTGTGGGTGTAAAAATTTTTTTTTTTAAAGAAACATGCAACATTTAACTATTTAAAATTTACTAATTAAGAGTTTATAAGGGTGTTATAAAGCTCCTTAAAGCATTAGAGAAGAACAAATAAAAGTGTAATGAAAGAGGAAATCTTACCATGCTTGTGCACAAATGCCAAACCAGAGAGAACTTGAAACATGATGTTCCTTAGTTCATTCTCAGTAAACATCTTATTTTCCCTGATGTCAAAGAATTTCACACAGAAAAGAGACAGAGGAAAAAAGATACAGAGGAGAAAAGAAAAAAAGAAACAGAGGCAGAAGATAAGAGAGGAACAGTATTTCACCCACAAGATGTGTGAGACTCAATGGTTTTCTGTTTGGTTGCAGCTCTTGGGAAAATGGTACAAGCTGAGAAAGCTACCACTAAAGATGTATTATCTTCTTTGAAGAGATCATATCATGGAATGATAAATTCGATTTTAAGAGGTCTATGAAAACAGACTGCAACTTGCAGAACTCAAAATGTCCTTAACAGTATAAAAAGAGCATTTATTGAAACTAAGCTATAAAATGGCTTCGGACCTTTCTGATGTCAGAAACTTGAAACATTAACATATGACTATCCCTCATTCACATTCACAACACCTTTTTAAAGTTTAGTTATTCAATCTGTCAATTCAAGGTAAGGTAATAAGGCAGGATAAATCCTAGAAGAACAAACAATGTGTAAAAAGTGGTAAAATCTGTTAAACGGCTGTTTCTGGCTGTGAGAAGCAACTGCTGCTTATCATTTCCTTCTGATAAACATAAACACTAATGCTAATTCACACTGCAACAGGCACTGACCAATGAATTTGGAATATGTTGGAATACGAAAATAGCCGACCAATGGCAAAAAAACGCTGATCCAACAAAACCAGATAAAACATGTCCAATGCCGTTGGTTAGCGCCTGTCGGTCCAGTGTGAATGAGAAAGGAAAGGAGTAGCTAAAATTAATTATGAATACGATCCCTAATCATTTTGGTTTGATCTTAACAGTTTGAAGGCACATTTCAGCGAGAACTGTTAATGTTATTGAGGGATGGGGCAATAAGAAAAAAAGACACATCTGCTGAACCATTTCACATGGCAAGAGGTTAGCCAATCATAAGGCACCGACATAAAAGAAAGTTAGCCAATCATAAGGCACCGACATAAAAGAAAAATATTTTAATAAACATGATATGACCCCTTTAACTGCTTATAATACAAGGTGTCTGATGGGAAGTCATAGGCATTTCCGATTCAGAATATTTTTTTTTTTATTATTATTATTTAAAAGGGACAATGCACATCAATTGACATTTTTGTTTACACTCAAAATGTAAATGTGCCAGAGTTAGCAGAAAAGCTCATTTTCATCTGTAGTCCCTTTACATTTAGTTTAATATTTTGGCAGCTGAGATACTCACACATCCTGTCACCACAGAGATACAAGAACAACTGAGTCTTTAGCAGAAACAGTCCCAAGAAAGATTCAGTCTGTAGTAGGTCTGTTTGATACTGGACTCAGACTCAGTTGTTCTAATTTGTTGGACATGAATATGATGGCCCTGTGACCTACCATGCTTATGAATAAATGATAGTCCCTGCAATATCTGAAAGCTTATATTCCTGATGACTGACTCTGGGAACAATTTGGTTCTGGAGATAGAGAATCAGCACAGCTGTCAAACAATCAATGTGCCGTTCATCAGCCACAAAGACCATTTCAAAATATTGTGACCAAGTTTAAGTTTGACTTTATTAGTATATCAAAGGCATCATGGGCACTTCATAACAGGAAATGGTAGATGGAATATGGAATCTCTTCATACCTGTCTTTCATGAGCTGGTAGAGGTTTTCTTTCATGTATTCAAAGACAAAGTACAAGTGATCGTTCTCTCGTATCACCTCCTTTAACTTCACCACATTAGCATGATTCAGTTTCTTCAGTGACTGCAACACAGACATGAAGAAAACCAGCAGAAACATTATGAACACCCAGATTTAACAGTTTAACACTGTGTCCTAACCAGTACAACAGCGATACAGGCCTTGTGACAAGGCATTTTATTTTTGAAATGGTTTCTATTTATGCAACGTCACAGCTGGGAACAAGAATAAAACTAAAAAAAAAACTGTGTGTGTCTAATGACAATGATAATCTCAGGTACTGAATTATGTGCTTTGTATAATCATAAAAAGGTTTAATTGTAGTTTGAATATCACTGTTCGTGACGTTAACACCCATCATGAAAGTGACAATGGACAGCATACAGTATATCAGATCTTGAAAATAAAAAATAAAGAACTTTCAAACTCTGAACTCTGCGTGAACAAACAACTGTATTCCATGACAATTGTATACGTCAATATGATTTTGTATTGTATGTATTTTTAATGAAGTTAAATTTTGTATAAATTTGATTATTTAATTGATTATTTACGGGTTTAAGACAGCACTTGTAAAGCCCACCCACAGGCTCTTCTGATTGGCTGTTATTTGTGATTTTGTCATGTCTTGTAGCCTTGTCACGTCTGGTGTGGACAAATTGCTTATTGCTGGAATATTGTCGCATCATGTCTGGTTAAGGCACAGTAAAAATTCTAAAGTTCTGATGACAATTTTTCTTTTTTGGATTATTATTCATGAATTTGTGTACTCCGAGTTCGTACCTTGACCTCTCTCAGATTCATGCACTCTTCCCAAGAGTAGAACTTCCTCTTCATTCTGTGAGAAACACAATGACTGATCTCATCTCCATGGTTTCATTGCTAACAAACAGTTTGTCAATCATCAGAATCTACCACCCCATTATTAATGGAACAATGCTAATATACCTTTACAGGTGATTTCATCAGGTGTGTTCATGATTACATAGAATCACTTTTTTAGTCTCAGAATCGTTTCTAAACTCCGACTCAACAATTTATCAGTGTCATCATTAGAAATGTTCACAGAAGTCTCTGTGTGGCTTTTTTCATATATTAATGTATATAGTAAAAAATTGTTATGTTGGTATTGCTGTTTATTATTATGTACAGTTATGCTGGTGCATATAAATTAATATGATTTAATTTCACTCTTGCTTGCGTTCCTTTAGTGAAAAACATTCCGTAATTATTTTTAATAGATTTGTACTGTATTTTAGTGCTTGCATTGAACTTTTAAAATCTACTTTGTACTTTTTTTGTTTCTACACCGGCCAGCCATTGTCCATGTCAGATGTTCCAGTTTCTAAAATTTATTTTAAAAAAAAGTCTAGTATCTTAGGTTTCTTAGTATCATTATAATAGCCCCTCCCCAGCAGCTGATATACAGGACTGCATGAGAGCTGAGCCTGAAAGTCCACTTGGAATTATGTAAGAGAGAGCAGTGTTGATACTGAGGCGGACTTGGCCACTTTCACTGCTTTCACCGTCACCCAGGTATCAATTTGCATAGTGACCGCCTGTTCCGGCACAGTTACTACACCTAAGAGGGGCATTTATAATTAACATCACCAGCACCCATTCAATGAGCAGAAGTACGAGTTGGGTGAACCTGAACTGCATAATTGCATCCCATAGGAAAGTCTGGGTGAGGCGGTAACTATTTTTACTACACTCACTAAAAGAGAAGATCCTCAGAGAATGCAATATAACATAGTAACATACTGGAAGTCTGTGCAGATGCAATTTTTGTTTCTTTGTTTTGGATGTTTTTGTTTCTTTCTTGGTTTGCTTCTGGTTTTGGATGCAACGTAATTGTTTGACGCACCTCTTTATGGCCACTAGCTCTCCAGACTCATTGCTTTTCCCCATCAGAACACTGCCGTAGGTCCCATCGCCCAGCTGCTTGAGTGTTGTGTAACGGTTCATCTTCACCTTCACCCAGAGAAACAGTACTGACAGATGGACGTCTCTCCTCACAAATCACCTGATCATACCTGTCCTGTAGATGAGCTTAATAGAAGTTCAGCAGTGAACGCCACTCCATCCCACTGTTAGCACTAAAAACAAATACAGAAAATGGAAGATCATGCACTGATTAATGTACCGTATTGTTCCGAATATAAGACAATGTTTTGGAGTTGTCTTACATTCGGGGTCTAAACTTTTATGTCAATAATACACCCGCAACGAGTAAAACGAATGTTCCGACCAGGACTAATAAACGCAGCAGAGTCATCAAACAATTTATTAAGCAGGCAAGAAATATGTTGTGTCAGAGCGTAATGTTAGAAGATGTCAAGCCCAAAAAGACAGTCTTAAATTTTAACAGTCAAAGAAAAGCTTACTGCGGTCCAAAGAGCGGCCTGACGGGGAAATTGACAGGCAAGTGTGTCAGTACGTAGCCGAAAAAAGAAACGAGGGGCTATACTTACCCACCAGCGAGGCCCATCATTGCTTATTTCAGCTACGTACTGCCTGTCAATATCCTCGATGCGGGCGTAATGGATTAGCGCTTGCCCTCCAACTTCAGGGAGAAACTGCTGTCTTTTCAGCGCTATGTGATCGGCCTAAGGAAAAAACACTCATATTCCCTGGATCAGATAGGTTATAAATGCAGATCAAACACCTGTGTTTTTTGACATGTTGTTAGCATCTGTGACTGTACATAAAAAGGTGAGGAATCAGAATAGTGACATAGCTAAATGATAACTTAAGGTTATTTTTAGGGTAGCTATGCCTTAGTGTTTATTTCTGAATGTGATTGTTGGTACATTTTACCAGAATTTACCATACATTAAATACAAAAATTCAAAATGTTAATATGAAAAGTATGCAATATGAAATTTTAAAGGAGAAATTCAAAAGACAGGATTTGGTCTTCAAAAAGCCTTTTTCCAAAAGGTGAAATCATGAAAAAGGACCCATCTTGAAAAATCTTATATTCAGGGTTGTCTTATATTCAGAACAATGCGGTATCTATGGAGTAAAAGTCCTGTATCATGTTGCGTAAATCTAATTTATTGACATTAATCTATGCTTCAAGATATTACTGATAGCAAATTAATTTGAAGAACTATTTCTGATGTATGTGCACAGTTTGTATGTAGTTTGTTTATTAATGGTAGTTGACGCATAACATATCCATGGACATTTTTTTTTTACATTTCAGTATAGTCTGGATGAAATGGAAGTTCCGACCGACTTTACTACAGTATTTCCGTGTGAAATGGCTATCAAACAAGTTATAACATTTTGATTCCAAAGAGAAAAACAATGTTTTAAAAAATAATGAATTGTTCACAATAATAGCAACAACCTGCATGAAAATAAATAGGGTCAATTTTGATTTCATGACAACTTTAAAATTTATATTAAGTATACTTATCTGATCATGACATAGACTATTTTAAGTTTTCATCATTTGCCTTTTATTAAATATGCCATGTAGTTTCTTAGTTCATATGAGGCCATAAAAGCTACATGAATAGTTAGCAAATTAGAAAAGTGTTGTCTAAAATATTTTAAAATGGAGCACAGCATGTCAAACCAAAAGATGTCAATTACCCATGTCCATTTCCAATTTAATGAGATCTCTAAAAGGAGATACTATACACCAATCAAACATTTACAAATAAAACTTGTCTGGGAGCACAGTGAACCTTCTCAGTGTTGTATTTTGGCCTTCGACTGGTTATTTGAGAAATGCCATCTCATGTGTTCCTGCATTATTGCTGCATGGGACAGCACACTAGAGCAACTGAACACATGCCTGATAAAGAGGTTATTGGACAAGTCCTGCACCTACACACGACCACAACACAGCCCTGAAGTGTCAGCAGAGACAGTGTCAACTAGACTATCCCCTGAAAAGGCCTCATAGGGGCTGTTTACACCAGGCCACTTTATGCGTTTTCTCAGATCGGATAGCTATCTGCCAGATTTATCAAAACGATTCCATTTACACCTGGTCACATAAATGTGTTTTCGCAAAACGGATATAAATCTGATCTTCAATTCCCACGCTATATGCAGATTTAATGGAGTTCACTCCACCGAAAGCAACAGATATAAGCTGCAATTTATTGATCATCAGCTAATTTCAAATCAAAGACCGAAATAAGAGAGTGGCAACCGCCCTGGTAAGATCATTTTGTTTCTTTACTTTTAATGAAGATTATTGTGTTTTAAGCGTCTGCGACTTACTTTCACTTTGATTTGTGGTAGTTTGTGCGTCGGCTGGCTTGATGAATAGATGCTCAGCTGCTCATCTGCGGTGATGCATGTTGCAGTAGCGCTGTCATATCTGGCTATAGCATGTCATATAGCCTATATAACACGCTCTCACACGTTTATTTTTTAGCATTGTTGGGAGGAGTCAAATTTACATATGTGGTTTCAAAAACCAGATGCATTTACACTTGTCCAGTTTCATCTGGAATGCGACCCAGACCACCTCCTGAAGTGGTTTGAGCGATCGGATTTAAATCCATCTCGAATGTGTTTCGGAGGGCATTTACACCTGGTCTTTTCAAGATCGGATAGCTATCCGATCCCAGAAAACGCATGAAGTGGCCAGGTGTAAACAGCCCCATAGACATGACAAAAGGCTGTTGTTGTTGTTGTTGGTTTTCACGACAAACGGTTTTCCTCTTTACAGATGAAAACATTATCAAAATAATTCCTGTTCATCCACAGAAATTACTAAAAATGCAGTATTATGCATGCCAGACAAGTAATGTCACTTTGCAAAGAAAGACTATGCGCCCGTGCACATACGCATTCAAACACAGATAACTAGACTAAACACGTAATACGCATGTCCATGCCGTCGTCGTCACCGTTTTCAAAGATTCCTGTTTTTGAAGTTTACACTGAGATGATAACAATATCGCTTTCAAAACTCGTTTTCAAAAACTTGCACTTTGAAAAATTCAAAGTTTGCGTTCTCAGGCCACCAAAATGCCATTGTCGTGTAAATGAACAGTCAGCATTATTTTTTAAAACATTGTTTTGTTTTCAGTTGAAAACTGGGTTGTGTAAGCGGCCCCTAAATTAATAACTAATGATTTTTACAATGGAAATGAATCAATTAAAAACGTACTTAAAGGTGTGTGATTTTTAGCGACATCTATTGGTGAGGTTGCGAATTGCAACAAACATAAGTTACGGTGGTCTACAGGAAAATATGTTGTCGTGAGACGGCAGAGACCCAGTTAAGCAATGAGGTTTCTTTACAAAGAGGAAGTAAGAAATTATGTAATGTTGACTTAATTATTCAGTAAAACGAAATGTTATTGCGAATATTATTGTTACTTGTGCATCATTGTGTCAGGGTTTTTGTTTTTTTCGCTGACTTTAGCTAGTTTCTTTGCACGAAGAACAACATAGTAACAAAACGCGTTTGTCCGTTTAGGGCTACTGTAGAAACATGACGGCGCAAAACATGAAAGGACCCGCGGCGTACATGTAGATAGAAACTGCTTATTCTAAGGTAATAAAAACATAACGGATCATTATCTAAGGTCATACACCACTGAAAACATAGTTATGTATATGATATTGGATTTCTGTCAACAGATCCTACTAAATATTACACAGTGCACCTTTAAGTTGGACAATGACTTTCTTCTAGAGCTGCTGTACAGCCAAAACAATCGTTGTTATCTATTATCACTGTAAAGCTGCTTTGAAACAATAGATATAATATTGTAAAAAGTGCTAGGCTATATAAATAAAGGTGAGTTGACTTGACTTGACTATTGCTTGACGTTGCAATTCATCACAGCACATTTCTCTCAAATTCTCTGTACCGTCTATTATGCATCTGGATTTTTTTTCTTGCATTTTTGGATTTTTATTTCTAAATAGGGATTTTAATTTAGATTCTCAGATCTGTACAGTACTGTGTTAAACTGAAAAATATATATATATAGTAAAATCATAATTAAAAGCAATACAACATTTTTAATGTACACTATAAAGCATTGGAACACCTGACTATTACACCAACAGGGATCGTAATGACATTGCATTCTAAACATAGACAATTAAGACATTAATATGGAGTTGGCCCCCCTTTTCCTTCACTCTTCTGGGAAGGCTTTTCACAAGATTTGATCATTTCTGTGGGAATTCATCCAGTATGCTCCAGTATGGTCAGGCACAATCTCCGTTCCAGTTCAAACCAAAGGTGTTTGAAGGGGTTGAGGTCGGGCCTCTGTGCGAGCCACTTGAGTTCTTCCACACCAAACTCACCCAACCATGTTTTTATTGACCTTGCTTTGTGCAGAGTGCTAGAATACGCTGATTTCACGCAGCCGCCATTTTGAAATCGAAAGCAAGGCTCCGGTGGGAAGAACCCCGGAAGTAAAGATAAACAACAATGCCTTGGACTACCAACCGGAAGCTGCTGCCACGATTTACACTATTGAATGTTAATATCCAATATAGCAGTGGTTCCCAAACCTGTCCTGGCGACCCACCAACACTGCACATGTGATAATGAGCTGATGAGTTGAATCAGGTGTGTTTGATTAGGGAGACAAAGAAAACGTGCAGTGTTGGTGGGTCGCCAGGACAGGTTTGGGAACCACTGCAATATAGGATATAGTTTGTTACTGCTTCTTTTTTTACTTTCTAAATTATATATATATTTAAAAAAAATTATTTTTATTTCACTGTATATAGTCTAAAGTATGAAAGAAATGCATGTACATTTTTAGAATAACTCATTTCTACATTAAACACAACAATACGCCAACGCATTCGCGACTCTCCTGTGATTAAAGGCGGCACTTCCAGTTTACTTCCCACCGGAGCCTCGCTTTCGATTTCAAAATATAGGCTGCGTGAAATCAGCGTATAGGGCCTTCTCCACACTGTTCCCACAAAGTTGGAACCATAGCATTGTCCAAAATGTCTTGTTATGCTGAAGCACTAAGATTTCCCTTCACTGGAAGTAAGGGGCTAAAGCCTGGTTCACACGGCAGGATAATTAGGCCGATTTTAGCCCCGATTTACCCCTTCCGACAATCTTAAGGATGCTCCGATTATCGTAAATAATCTGATCAGATATTCCTGCCGTGTGTGGTGTGTTAAGACTGCTCTCGTCTGCTCGGAAGGACGTCGGGACCGCTCCGATCTCAAATCGGGGATATTCAATTCAATTCAATTCAAATTTATTTGTATAGCGCTTTTCACAATACATATTGTTTCAAAGCAGCTTTACAGAAAGTGCATTTCAGAAATGTACATAGAAGAATATAGTTAGTTAATTAATCATCATGTATTAATCCATCATGTGGATATCCAACATGTTGGATTTTTTTGGCCCGATTTCTCCTCGTGTGTGGTGTCTCCCGGGGACAAACGAGCACGCAGCCTGTGGACTGTGGCGTGTAGCCAATCAGAAAGCGAGGTGACGAGGCGCAGAGGAAGCACCGGGAAACAAAATCAAAATAGTCCATGCTCGCATTGTCTCCACTTCTTTGACCATCGCCTTTTCTTTTGGTAACGTTTTTTTTTTTTTCGGTTAAAAACAAACTACACTGGTTGTTTACTCTGAAGTCACGTTTGATCTCGAGGGATTTTGCGAGATTTTCCGTCTGACCTGGGAATGCTCGGGAGTCAAATCGGTTTGTGCGTGATGTGTTGATTTTGCCGTGTGGCTGCGCACCACACACTGTACGACCAAAACTGTTAGACCCGTGATTTTTTATCGCCGTGTGTGGGGTCTCTCAGGTTTGGAAAATCGGCCGACAATTTTAAAATCGTTCCGTGTGAACCAGGCTTTAGCCCAACCCCTGAAAAACAGCCCCATGCTATTATCCCTCCTTCACCAAACTTTACAGTTGGCACGATGCATGCAGGTAACGTTCTCCTGGCATCCACCAAACCCAAATCACCCATCAGACTGCCAACAGAGAAGCATGATTCCAGTAGTGCACAGCAGGGTGCTTTACACCTCTCCATTCAATGCTTGGCATTGTACTTGGAGGTGAGAGGCTTGCATCCAGCTGCTCGGCCATGGAAACCCAATTCCAACCCAGGTACCGGGAACACTTCCTATAATACCCTATGTACTTGTTACACCGTAAGAAGAAATGCATCTACGCTAATATTAGTCTGTCTGTCTCATCCTTATCCCGAGGTTACCGTAGTCAGCCGGATCTGGTCCTTATCCAGATCAGATGGTGGACCTGCACCTAGACATGACCAAAACGCAGCCCTAAATGTCAGCAGAGACCATGTCTACTAGACTATAGCCTGTGAAGGCCTCATCGCCATGAGAGTCATTGGCACAGATCCTCAGCAGAGACCTCAAGAACCAGACAGGTCCCCCACACAGACCCTATGGCCAGCTTCGGCTCCACACTGACGTTATGAATCGATCTTCAAGCAAAAGGAACTGGTCAAATATTTGAATGCTACCAATCCCGATCTGAACACTGACTTGTATGACACAGCCTGAATCATAATGACACAATGTTCCGTCATTGGCCAGAGGAGAACTGGCCCCCCAACTGAGCCTGGTTTCTCCCAAGGTTTTTTTTTCTCAATTTATGTCACCTAATGGAGTTCGGGTTCCTTGCCAATGTCACAACTGACTTGGTTAGTTGGGCACACTTAATATTCAACAATATTATTGATCTGACTGCACTGACTGTGTTGTATGAGAACTGAACTGAGCTGGATGATGACATAATTTTTTGCAGAACTGCTTTATAGATCAAATGAACTAATTAAATAATTGGTGATATTACAACGAAACTGAATCAACACTGAACTGACTTCAGCTGAACAACAGCCAAAATGCATAATTTTCCTGTTATCACTGTGAAGCTACTTTGAAACATACAGTATTGTATAAAGCGCTATATAAAGGTGACTTGACATATATTTCCACCAAGAGGTGCATACATTTTGGGTTAGGATATTGTATTGACAAGCACTCTGTCTACTTCAGCACATCCCAAAGACTTTCAATAAATTTTGGACTCAGGTCTGGACTCAGAGGTGCCCATGCATGTTTTACACCTGTAAAATTTCCATTTCGTCAAAGGGGGGAACCTCCAATATGCAGAAACATTTGGCCACACAGCATGAACAGACTTTAGTCCCATGAAACTTAAACTGGAAGGTCACTGTTTCTGTCACTGCGACTTCACGAACAGGTGAACAAGCGCACGCACGCACACATCACTTTTGAAGTAAAATTGAGGATGCAGTGCATGTAATGCATCGAGATATTGAATTGAACTGAATCGATGACATGATAATCGTAATCGAACCGAACCGTGAGACCAGTGTAGGTTCACACCCCTAATACTCTGTGCTGTGTCAGCGAGTTAATAATAATTAACAAACAAATAAGTTATAAGTTCAATAAGTTAATACAAACAAACAAATTTGTACTTATTCCCTCACCCAATGAGAATCGATAAGAGAATCGATAAGGAGTCGAATCGATAAGCAATATCGATAATGGAATCGGAATCGTTAAATTCTTATCAATTCCCATCCCTATGCATGTGTGAACATGATTATTCATGCTCCCTCCCAACCATTCTTTCATAATTTGAGACTGATGAATATTGACATTGTCATCCTGGAATATGGCCATGATATGTCTTCCTACATGGTTGTTTAAGAAATGAAAAGCTACACACTTTAGAAGAAGAACTGTAGAATAACTGTTGCCAAACATATAAACATGTTAAAAACATAATAATTACTGCAATAATGATCCAATCATAGACTCTTAAGATTTGCCTATGACTAGATTGATATGTTCTTAAAACACTTAATAAGATTCACTGTAATGCAAGGCCTTCACATCGGTCAGGCTAAAGTCAGGTCAATTCATCATTCAGGTCAATTCATCCTGATAAAATTACCTAAACAGCACACAGAGAAAAAAAACTAACAGATAACATCATTCGATTGATTTTAAAATCCTCATATTATAAATATGCCCAAATGCAAACATGAAAGGTGCTCTTGTATGTGTAACGGAGTAACTTAACGTACATGTTCTCAAAACAGATCTCTGTCAGTAATCTGCTTTAAGGGGTATTAGTGGATCAACAGAGAAGACATGGATTTAAGATGCTCTCCAAGGTCAGTCAATAAGCTAAACACGTGTGAAATAACATGCCATGGGGACAGAAAATCAACCTATAAACAAACAATATAAATATAAACATGACTTTACGAGTGTTCCGAGAATGCGTTTAAATATAACCAGCATAATCTATCAACACTTAGGGTTATTTATTAGAATTGCAACATAAAGACGTCTAAAGAGTCATTAGCTTTGCATCATTCATTGTTATTCACCATTATTCATCTGAAATGTGTTTGCATTTGATTATTGTGAACTGACTGTAAATGTTTTGCTCATTCGCATGAACTTCCGCTTAGTTCTGCTCCGTAAACTCACCCGTTGTGATGGTACTCCTCCCTGTTAGTCTTTGCCTGTGTGTGTAGATATGACAGATGTGTTTAAAAGATATACAATGTGAGTTTATCTCTCTGTTAAAGAGGTGTGATCCATCCTCACCCTGGCAACCGACACTCGCGACAGCAAACAATACTCAGCCAGGCGGAAGTCTGAGGGTCACGTGGATACGCAAAGGTTCATGGGGCTTGTTGTTTAAAAGAGCAGATTTTATTCCATTATTTTTTATTTACGCGGGAATTAAATGAAAAGAAGAAGCTGATAGACCTGCAAAAAAAAAAAAACAATGGAAGAAGAAATTGTAGACACTGAAGTAGGGTAGAGTGGGGGAAAACGCCCCCCTTAAGGAAAATGTGACATTACTGTGAAACAAAACATTTATGTGACTAGAATTGCCATCCCAGTTTTGAGTGACTATGGCAGGAGAATATTACTAAATATTAAAATTGCTCAACCAGCATAATTATATATATTTTTTGACTGAAAATATTTTTGTACAAAGGGGGCGTTTTGCCCCAGCGGTGGGGTAAAACGCCTCCCAAGGTGGGGTAAAACACCCCCTTTCTTACCAACCAGTTTGCTTCATAGATCAACAGCAAAATAAACATAGTTTTTAATCTCTAAAAGTAAAAGGCAAGTAATGCAACAACATGTATATATACCTATTAATATTTATTTCAGGAATGTACAAAATAGCCAAATTTCTAACATTTTAATATTTTGATTTCTACACTAGGCCTATATGGGGTTGATAATTGATGTAGTATTTGTTCACCACTATCATCAAGAAAAACAGAAAACCCTAAATAAATATTAAACATAAATTAGTATAACCCTGCATGGGCCCGCCGGCGGGCCCATTTGCCATTGCATGTTTAAAACAATAATATCTTAGTAAAAACCTAAAGTAATATTGCCAAACTATATATCATTTGAAAGCTTAAAATCTCTAGTTTTCATATTTGGTGGCTGTTATCTAAAATATATTACAGAGGAGCAGAAATTTATCAATTTGCAACAAGAATATTTCATATTCATTAGGAGTATTTAGGCCTTTATTTTGAAATAACAATAAACATGAAAAATCATGAAAGATTGGTAGAAACCTCAGTTTGTTTTCATGCCATGAGTTCAAAAGATAACACCAATTCCATTTTATTAGAAAAAAAGGTCTGAAAATGTTTTAAATATAAAGAAAAATGTATGGATTCTCGATTTGTAATGCGGCTGCGAGCTATAACGCTATAACGTAGTCTTTATGCATTTATTAGAGGTTTAATTCAAATCAAATACTGCCAAACCACCCCTACTACTTCTGAATAGGATGTCTACTTCATAAATTGTATGAAAATTATGGAAATACATGGTTCAGATCACTCAAAACATATGAAAATGGAGGCGCCCTTATATGGGCAGTAATGGATTCTGGTGTTCACCTAGTGAAAAAGTTGGGTACTGCGCCCGAATAAAATCTTACTGAAAGCTCATTTTTTGAGATATCAACCTAAAATTTGGAATACAACTTGTTCAGATATTTGACTTTATTTTTCTTGCAGTTTTAGAGTAAAATATATTTTGTAATATATATATTTTATATAAAATATTAATCATTATATTTTTACATTACACAATTTCATAAACTCAAACTTATATAACTTTTTTTCTGTTTCATTTTTTACAATTTCTGGACTTCTACAATAATCTGGAAAATGTCTTCTTTAAAACAAGACCAGCCATAGGTCTATATTCCAAAGCATTCCTGAATTACAACCATTTAAGTTTGGATAGTGATTTTTATGTCTATGCAAAAAAAAAGGGGGGTGCCAGTTAACAGGTTAAAGTGAAATATATTCAATAAATGCTCTAAAAGACACTATATTTTATCATTGGGTCACATAACCACCTTCCATCATTGCATCCACCAAGCTAGCTAGCTAATGCTCACTTGAGGTAATTTTATCATGTTTTGTTCAAATATTTTGATTTTATCGCCTAGTTATACTGCATTAAAGTGTAAAATAAAGACTTTGATAAACAGAAATGTGTTACTATAGTAATTATGATAAAGAGAAACTATGCCCATTGGGGGGCGTTTTACCCCTCAGCATAGGGGGCGTTTTACCCCACAAGCTATGTTTTGTTTTTTAATTGTTTATTTTTAAAAATATAATTATATTCCTTATAAATAACATATGCTCTCAAACTACAGACTTCACTATTCATCTATCATACATTACTGTGATATCACTGTGAACAATATTCTATTAAACACTTGTTTACTAATATCTGAACATTATAGCATTTTCCATGTAATCCTCTTCTCTTCAAATACGTCGCTGGTGTCAGCTTCTCCATGGAGATTTGTATATCCCCGTTGTAAACGTAGTGCATAGCAATAGTAAAAATGTATCTTGATTCATTCTAGTGGTTATTTTGGGGAAAACGGGTGGGGGGCATTTTACCCCAGGGGGGCATTTTCCCCCACTCTACCCTACCTTATTGCAACACAGCCTAGATCAAGTCAATAATAGAGCAAATAAAATGCTACTAAAATGCCAACAGAAATCAAGGAAGACATAATAGGCTATTCAATACAAGGAAAAGTTGGAGGAGGAAGGAGTAGTGGAAAAAAATAGGAGAGAAGAAAATATAATTAAGGTCTAAATGAAACACTAGATATAATATCTAAACATGGTTGTATGCTGTGGAGAGAGAAAATGTAGAACATGTGATTATTAATCGTAGGACAACTAATGATGAAGAAATGATGAAATAAGGAGGATGCAAAAATTAGAAATGAGAAGCACCCCTGGACTAAGGACAAAGCGGATGCAGCCTTCCGTTTGAGAAGCACCCTAAAAGACCTGAAGTGTGTGTTAGACAAGAAAGACATGCCTACAAAATGTGCAGTGCTGGGTGTGATATATACAGGACGGGTTTGAAAACCCCTGCTCTATGCTGGATAGAGCTGGAAGTAAAACCAGAGGAGCTTAACACGACACTGTGCTGGTTGAATTTTGTCTCTCATGTTTTTTGGAGAAAGAGGAGAAGGTATAGTTTCTGATCCAAGTTATCAGTAGATGGCAGTACTGATGAGGAGAAAGTAGAATGATCCAGTGGTCTCCAACCTTTTTTCATTTGAGAACTACTTCTTTAATAATGAAAGTGGCTGAGAGCTATGTTATACAATACTTAAATCTATTTAGCCTATACTATCATATATCATCTTGTTCTGATTTTTTTTTAAAAGAGCAACTTGGGGTGGGGGGAGGTGGAGCCAAGAGGCTCTATAACCACTGATCTGTATAAATGAGATAAGTGGTTATAACAAGACTTTACTGTTGCTATAGCGCCGCAAATTAAGCACACACAATTTTTTTTCCCCTAGTTTGTAAAGAAAAACTCACTCTCCCAATCCTCATGAAAATAATGTTTTTTTATTTTCTTTGCTTGAACGCTGCTTTACTCATCCTGATTTAACTTTTTTAAATTAAAATATTATTATTATTTCCAAAGAAGTGTTCATTTAGCATGACAGAAGTAGTACAAGGTGTTTCTTATACAATAGCGTGACAAGTGCTACAACAAACATAATGGATATAAAGATAAATTATTCACATAGGCTACTAAATAAGAGGAAAAGATAGTTCCTAAATAATCAAAATAAAAAGGAGGAATTTAGTTATTTGTAAATGTCCATAGTTCTGACAGCTTCATGGCTTGAAAGTGGACTGTACCTTTGAGACCATTTACATTTGTGTATGTAAAAGTAATAATATAAGATTTAACATAAAAATATGGCTCTTGTTTATCTTTTTTGTCATAATAAAAAATAACATCTCTTTTCTGTATGTTAATTTTAATTCCACTTAACATATCAAATAAACGTTCAACATTTTTCAAGGTAATTATTATTGTTGTTGTTGTTATTATCATCAATGCAAAGCTCTACTGTCTGGTAGCTGTAAAACATGGTGACGTGCTTGATTGAAACTTCGACGTCCCGATAGGTTTTTTTCTTTTTTTTTTTTATTGTTGGTTGTTACTCTGTAATATTGTAATTAATCAGGGCCGTTATGTCAAATAATTTATTGATTTGCAATGCAGGGGTGGGACAGCTGTCCATGTTAGCTCTCTCTGATTGGACGAAAAGGACGACTTGGCGAGGCCAAGCTACAAGACCATGGAAAAATTAAGAAAGGTTCTTGCTGCGCCTACTGTGCCCGTTGTTTTACCGACAGGTGGCGCAATCTGCTTACGCAGCTCCAGATCATTGCGAGTTTATAGGCCAGTTTGACATCCGTTGGATAATTAAGATTTTACTTCATTATTTCGACCTATTCACTCACTGCACTACTATCATCTTTTATTATAAGGGCAGAAGGGAGCTTTCTAGAAAAATTCTAGATTTTTTATTGAAAATGGAGAAACAATTTGTGGGAAAGGAAATGTTATAAAACATGATTCACAAAACTGTTGTCTCAAAATATATGTGATAATTTGAGGAGGCTTCTCACTAGGGGTTCTCATTCTCACAAACTACATTAAATTAAATACAACTCATTCATGTGTAAACGATGACCTCATATACCTCATAAAAGTTTTGAATGTAGTGCTTTTTGTTGCTACTTGATGTTTTGGAAGGGAAAGAAAATCAAATGAACATTTTACCATTTGGGATTTTTACCTTTTACACCCTACTATTCTGCCTTAATATTGCATATTAAGTTAATTTCAACAAATACAAATATTATGTTAAAAGTGGCTCAAATTAAATATCTTATATGTTGAAAAGTTCCTATAAACTTCAGGCCTCTTGTGACAGCTGAAAATGCTAACTGATTTAACTAATAAAATGTCACTTTCGTCATGTGTTGTACAATACAACAGAAAAATATCTTAAGTACATTTTAAAATGAAAAGACCTTACAACAGTTCTTTGTGTGTGAGCGTGTATGTGTTTTCATATCCTAGTCAGGGTGCACAGGTACACAGATTGAAGGCCAGAGTCAATCACTCTTAACAGTCGCAGAGGTCAGAGTGCTGTCCCACAGCGGAAGTGCTGCTGCGTGTTTATACCAAAATGAGATGAATATGAGCAGGTGAAAGCCAGTGGGCCATGCTGTTTGATACAGGCCTATGAAGGTCAGGCCGGATGGGCAGTGAGGTAGTTAAAGATGTCATATGTCAACATGATGGTAGTTACTGTTCTTTGTTTTTGCACTTTAATCGGAAGGGCTTTGTGCAGCTTAGGTCTCACCCAAAACAAAACACACCCTAATAGTAACATTAACTACAGCACTACAAGGATTTTCATTTTGTAAGCCAACAAAGCTGAAAAGCGTTATTTGCCACAATGCAGCGGTGATTTCCTGTTTTATGAAAAAGAAAAAATCTCACTATAATATGGCTATATTTGATTAGATTTCTGTTATTACTAAAAAACTATTCCTTAGATAGTTGTCTATGTACATTTTGTGATACCATAATTTCATTTTACTGCAGTGTACAAACTGCCTCATTATATCCAATATTTATCAATGAACTTCTAAATATGTTTAGCATTAAATCAACAACAAGTAAATTTTAAAAAGGTGAGGAACAAATAAATCTGAACTGAAAGATATGATAGGACTAAAAAAAAGGATATATTTAATACCCAATAAAATGACTGTAAGATTGTTTCACATTAGTCGTACAATGCTTAAAGTGCTTGAAGTACTTGAATTGGACTTTTTGAAATTGAAGTCCTGGAAAACCCTTGAAAACAGCCTCTTTTTTTTTTTTAAGTGGTACTTGAAAAGTGCTTGAATTATTGACATACAATATACATGAAATTAGTCTTTCATTTTTTTAGAGATAAAAAAATCTCTAAATACAATATTTTCATTCAAAATGAATGCTGCAGCATGTCTGAGTTATAGAGCTATTTCGCATGATAATAAGTATGATACAGCTTTAATTTTTCAGGTCAATAATATCATGGAGGGAAAATCAGTTTGAATGAGAAACTTTGTCAGCCTTGGTTAAGGTGATTTCCCATGCCTGACAATGCTGGTCAATGGATTGTTCTCTATGAAGTGAAACGTCAGATACCAATATCTCTAATTTGAGTAATAAAACAAATAAAATAAATACAAATAATAAAGACATTGTTTGATAATTGCTGATGGTTTTCATTGAAATCCAAAAAAGTAGTGCTTGAAAAGTCCTTGAAATTTCAATTTTACAGAATCTGTACGAACCCTGAGTTTAGTTTATCTGCTCTTCAATCTGAGGCTTCTTATTGCTTGGCAAACCTGGGTTAGTGATACAGAGAACAAAAATACATTAAATCCATAGCTTAATCTGTTTTGACTTAATGCAAGAGTAATCCATCTGTCATTGAGAAGTTCAACATGATTTGGTTTGCATTGGAATTCATTAAGCATCACCGTAAAGGGGGATATCCTGCAGATGTCTGGGTTAAGTTTCATAGGGGTGTACTTTATTCTGCCACTTCCATTTCCACATTCAGTCTTGGAGACACACACACACAAAGTGAGCTGGCAATGACATTTGTTCTACCTTCCATTCCAATCATATGGCATGCATTTTTTATTTGTCATTGTAATTCAAATATTGGATATGTTTCACTCAGGTTTACTATTTAAAATATCATTACTCTTGCACAAATCCACAGCAGGGACTGATTTAAAAAAAATAAAAATAAATGCAGATCTTTTTTCTTAAAAAGTCAAGTGACTCTTTCACTTGAAGCCAAAGACGAGATGCACCCTCCATGTGAAACCAATGAAGTGTTGACAGGTGGGATTTGTTGCTGTCTGTGCTACGCAGATAGACTGTGTTTAATACTAGAAATTTCAGTAAAGGATTATGATTCAAAAACTTTCTGACAAACTGAATTTTGTTAAATTTATTTATTTATTTTAGATTTGGTCAGAGGAGCCCTCAACATAAGAAGGCTTCTAAAATCCCAACAGAACAGCACCAGCCTGTGTGACTTTCAGGTAATAGTCTAGTAACACCTCAAGCAAGGAAAACAGCGTTTTGGTTTGGATCTAAATGTACATATCTTCAGGCTTGAAGTTGTCCACATTTGTTGTGTAAACACAAATGTGCACAGTGTGTCATTTTACTACATAGATGTCATGATCCTCTTGATGTTCATGTGATGAATTCAGTTGGTAACTATTACTGATCAAAAGTTTGGAAACATGCTCGATTTTGGCCCTTTGATAATAGGCCTATCATATTGACATTTTCTTGATGATTTCTGCTATTCCACAACCAGAAAATATAAAGAATATTTGTAATTTAATACTGTGGCAAACTGAAGGTGTATATTTAATATTTAATAGTCTTTTTGGATTTGGCAGTTTAATGGGGGGTAAAAGTATGGCATTTAAGTTGCATTATAAGGGGACACACACTAAAGTAATTTATAGCTAATTGAATTCTTTAAACTGAATGAAAGTTTATAAAGCTCTCAGGAAAAGGAAATTATTGATGACTATGATGGTAAATGTATGTAAATCAAAGAAAAAAAAGACTCATTTGACAATATAATGACCGTAATATAGGTTTCTTATGGCTATTCACAAAAAGAAATAAGAGATCTAAAAAAGAAATAGGAATAAGATTTTCCACTTTAAATTGCTTTTGCAGTCTGGAAAACATTGGCAAGGTGTTACACTGCTATGCAGCATAACCTTTCAAATTATTTCGATTTATATAGATATTCAGATCCACTTGCACTACAACAATACAGACTTTCCATGTAATATTTTCAGATCATCACCTCATCATAAATCAAACAGCACCCCTAACCTTTGACTCCTGGAAACACACCTGACTGTGCTACACCTGACAGCCAGGTGTGCCTGTTCATGTTGAGTTTTGCGCTGTCCATCGATTATGTGAGTGTGAGTGGGTGTGATGTGTGTTTATAGTACGCATCATATTACAAAGAGCAGAATTAGGGGCCGTTGACTGCACTCAGCCTTGTTGGGCTCATAGTTTGCACTAAATACTTTCCCCTGTGTGTTTATGTTGGCCAGCTCCTGCTTGTTGTTCTTTGTTCCCCCTCATTACCCTAGCACTCCAAACACCAGCGCAGCCTGAAGGCAGGGGCACACACTGGAGGTCACTACAGAGGGGCATTTTTTCACTGAAAAACATTTTCTTTTAAAAATGATGTTTGGACGGTAAACCGAGTGTGATGAAAAACGAAGCTAATTGGCAGGGAATTTTCAATTGGCTTTTAAATTATCAGGATTTCTGAATCTAGTCAGAACCTGTTATTCTGCTGTTAAAGTGGAAGTGCCATTTTCATATTTGTTGATAATTATTTTCGGTGAAAATGCCAAATTTGCACTTTCTGTGCAACTACTGTGACATTTGCAAAGTCTTTAAACCACCATGTTTATATTTGTAATGGCAAAACCATTGTAAGTAAACAATATTTTAAATCTATTATTGGACAAAACCGATTTTAGTGTTTAATTGATTGATTGCTTGATTGCTTGATTGATTGATTGATTGTCACAAATTGCACACAAATACTTTCTGTAAATAACATGCTATTGTGAAAATAACTAGCAAAGGCTGTCAGCCGTTTTCAACTCTGTTATGTTCATCAAAATATTTGGAATAAATAGTTGTTGTTGCTGTGTTTTTACAGCATGTTTTGTATTATTATTTTATTTTAGCATTATTATATCACATTCATAACTGATATTAATGATATCATTTACAAGGCACACAAAATCTGAATGATATTAGCAGAATTTATCTGTTCAAAACAAGTTATCTTATGTCATGATTCTGCCATCATGTCTTTGATTTTCCCTGGTCTTGTGGCAGGATCATGACAGACCCATGTTTTGTGTGCAAGCACATGGCCTTTTGTGGGCCATGTGCTTGTGTTGTCTTGTTACGTGACCCCGCCCCCTTGTTATCCTCGACTCGTCATTATTGTCTAGTCACCTTCACCTGTCCTCGTCATTAGTGTTCCCCTATTTAATCCCCTTATGTTTGCTGTCCTGTGTCGGTTCATTGTTAAACCTGCTGTGAAGTCCTGCCTGTGATTGCGCTAGCTTCGTGTTGAGGCATTGATTAATGTTACCTGTGAGTATCGTGTCTTAGTTAAGTGTCCTGTGAAGATCCTGTTCGTTTGTTTGCTGTTAGTTAGTTATCCTCTGCCTTGTCTTGTTTTACCCCATCGTGGGCATTATTTTCCCCTTTTGTTGTCAATAAATCATGTGTTTAGTGTACTCTGCCTGCGCCTGGGTTCTCCTTATCCACCATCATAACAGAATGAACCGACCAAGACTGAACCCTGTAGACCGTTTGCCCGTCCCTACCAAGCGTTATCCGGACCCCCTTAGAGAAGTCTGGTTGTCTTCCCCCCGCAACAGGAGGAGTGTCACTCTTCCATACTCACCCGAGGGTGAGTGGATCTTGTCGAACTTCTCTCATCTGTATGACCACTTCTCCCGGGAGGAGTCCGAGGCGGCATCCTCGAGGTCTTCACCTTCTGCCCGTCTACCTATCATTCCCGAGGGTCAAATGATTGGTGTCGTGACGCTTGGGGACCAGGCCAGTTCCACCCCGACTCCTGAGAAACCCGCTGATCTCCGTGGCAAATGAGGGAGACGGATTTCTTGGGATTCTCCATCGGAATCATCAGCGACAGAGTCAATCCTGTCAGAGGAGGCCCCTCCTTCGCCCGACACAGTTCCCGCGGTGCTTCCCCAACCCGTCTCAGTTCCGGCTATGGTCTCGTCTTCCCGACCTAGCAGAAAGAGGAGGAAGAGAGGAGCCTCCCATCCTGTTGCAAGCGCTGTTCCAGAGCCCGCTACTGCAAGCGCTGTTCCAGAGCCCGCTGCTGCAACTGAGAACTCGAAATCCAGGTCTGCTGCAGAGAGCGCTGTACCTGTGTTAGCTGCAGAGAGAGCTGCGGCCGATTTAGCTGCGGCAGCAGTTCTGCAGTCAGTGTCAGCCCATCAAGAGATGCCAGTCGTTGTCGTTGTCGCTGCCAAAGCCTTGTCTGATTACCTTTTGAGTCTTGTCAAGATCCTTGATATTCCTGCCACATCTCATAGTCCTGTACCTACAGCTACAGAGAGCGCCGTTCTTGAATCAGCCACAGAGAGCGCCGTTCCTGAGTCAGCCACAGAAGGCGCCGTTCCTGAGTCAGCCACAGAAGGCGCCGTTCCTGAGTCAGCCACAGAAGGCGCCGTTCCTGAGTCAGCCACAGAAGGCGCCGTTCCTGAGTCAGCCACAGAAGGCGCCGTTCCTGAGTCAGCCACAGAAGGCGCCGTTCCTGAGTCAGCCACAGAAGGCGCCGTTCCTGAGTCAGCCACAGAAGGCGCCGTTCCTGAGTCAGCCACAGAAGGCGCCGTTCCTGAGTCAGCCACAGAAGGCGCCGTTCCTGAGTCAGCCACAGAAGGCGCCGTTCCTGAGTCAGCCACAGAAGGCGCCGTTCCTGAGTCAGCCACAGAAGGCGCCGTTCCTGAGTCAGCCACAGAAGGCGCCGTTCCTGAGTCAGCCACAGAAGGCGCCGTTCCTGAGTCAGCCACAGAAGGCGCCGTTCCTGAGTCAGCCACAGAAGGCGCCGTTCCTGAGTCAGCCACAGAAGGCGCCGTTCCTGTTTCAGCTCCACAGCTGCCCATTACCCCTCTCAGGTGTCCTGTTGTGTTACCGGTTGTTCCCCCCGTCAAGAGTCATGTTCCGTCGTCCACTGTACCCCCTGTCGCTGTCCAACCCCAGACTGTTCCACCCAAGCCTGCCCGGACCCGTCATCCGCAGCCCTCGCCCTCTTCCCGAAGACCCAAGACCCCTGTCCCACCCATTCACCCTGGACTGCCCCCTAAGAACTTTGTGTTTCTTCCACCGCCCTTGCCTTGTTTATTGTTTTTGTTGTCACCCTAACCCAGTTATTGTCTTTTCTTGTATGCCTTTGTTATTATTTGTCATGTTTTGTTGGTTCATGTCTTTGTCTCGGTCAGTCTTGTCTTGTGTTTGATGTCCCCTTGAGGAGCGTCTGGAAGCCGCTCCTTAAGGTGGGGGTTCTGTCATGATTCTGCCATCATGTCTTTGATTTTCCCTGGTCTTGTGGCAGGATCATGACAGACCCATGTTTTGTGTGCAAGCACATGGCCTTTTGTGGGCCATGTGCTTGTGTTGTCTTGTTACGTGACCCCGCCCCCTTGTTATCCTCGTCTCGTCATTATTGTCTAGTCACCTTCACCTGTCCTCGTCATTAGTGTTCCCCTATTTAATCCCCTTGTGTTTGCTGTCCTGTGTCGGTTTCATTGTTAAACCTGCTGTGAAGTCCTGCCTGTGATTGCTCTAGCTTCGTGTTGAGGCATTGATTAATGTTACCTGTGAGTATCGTGTCTTAGTTACGTGTCCTGTGAAGATCCTGTTCGTATGCTGTTAGTTATCCTCTGCCTTGTCTTGTTTTACCCCATCGTGGGCATTATTTTCCCCTTTTGTTGTCAATAAATCGTGTGTTTAGTGTACTCTGTCTGCGCCTGGGTTCTCCTTATCCACCATCATAACATCTTATATGAAAGTTTAAATGATTGTTACTGGAAAACCTTAGAATTGGAGGGGCACGTTTCCCACTGTCCGTGGTTTTTGTGGCTCTGATACTGAGGTGGGAAAATGAAACTAAAAAAAATATTTAAAACAGTGGCACCATCTATATAATCCCCCCCCCCCCCCCCCCCCCAAAAAAAAAAAAAAGAAACGCTCTATGGCTGTTCAGCAGCATAGTAGTCCACTTTCATCAGTGCAGAAGACAATATCAGCTGAAATGCTTATCAGCTTCTGAAGTACAGCATTACTGTGGACTCATCAAAGGACTAGAGGCTGAAATCGGGGCCCCGTATCTCTGGCAATCAGAGATCTCTCTACTCAAACAGAGACTGACATGTGCAAAGGCCCACGCATGAAAACATGGTCATGAAAATTAGCTGTGTTTGGGAAAATAAAAAGAACAAGGCAGGTAAAATGTGATCAGTGGAACACGCTGTACATGGTGTGTTCTAATCTGATTGATTTTTTTTTTGTTTTTTTGTCAGCGAGAATAGAATATAAAAACAAGAAAATGTAAGTGCTGCTTACCTTCTGAACAGTCACCAACACAATGCTAAGGAGTCTGTGTGGTTGCCAAGGTGTTGCTATGAGGATGCTAAAATGTTCTGATTGTTTTAACTGCATTAGGCTTAAATTTTAACTGCATTTCTCAATGTACTAAATTTAATATTTGATAGTTTAATACTAATCCCTAGCCCTAAGTATGAGCAGTAATAATCATGTTTGATTTTTTAAAAGATAGAATAAAAAAACAATGAAAACCTTTAAATAAATATAAGTTATAAATGTAAGTTCTAAAAAAAAACACCTTTTACAATAAATTGTTTAATATCAATGAACGTTCTGGTTTCATTCAGTGGTGATGTTCATGCTGAAAGCTGCTGTGCAGCAGCTCTTATCGTTTCTTTTCCTAATGGCCCCTATGGCTCCAGGACTTACGAGTATATGACCAGATGAGTCTCCTATCTCTGTACGGTCCAACTACGTCAGGACAGATCTATTACACAATCAATTGTTTGATCACCTTCTCTCTCATCTGTGAAAAGCTAATCAGTGCATCTCTTTTTACACACAAATGCTTTCTTTCTACATAGAAATAAATCACTATATCAGTGTAATGTGATCACATTTCCAAACGTCCAATTTTTTATTTTTTTTTCTCAGAAACTCCAATAATGGGAAGAAAGGAAGAGGGAAACCCATCCTGCCCCTGCTGCGCCTCAGATGTGGCTTCTAGCTAATGGCTGTTTTGCTAGTAATGCCACTTGGTGATGATCAAAAACAGAAGGGAAAAAAAACAGGAGAAGGAGGTAGGTAGATTGAGGGAGAGGGAGAGAAAAGGTAAATATAGTCTGATGGAATCCAGGGTTCGGGAGAGGCAGCTGGCAGATTGCTTATCATTGGAGATGCACAATATCCTGACTATAAGATGACTATCAGGAAGGCGGTGGCTTAGCCAGCAGATTCATGCCTCTTTAAGAAGACAGTACATTTTTGGCTTTCTCTTCCTGCTGAGATAAGGATTCTCACGGAAAGGTGTCCTCTTCAGCCTTATCTCAACTCAAGTAAGCTCAGAACTGAGCCGTTTTTTAGAAATCCTGCTCAATTACCAGGACAGAGATGATGGGCCAGCTTTGCAATATAAAGAAGAAGGAAAAAAACATATCACGCTGCATTGTCAAAAAATAATTAATAGCTGCATTTTGTTTCAATGATCACCATGTTGATTAGTGGCCCTTTGGCTAAGAATTGAATCTTATTTCATTTTAATCAATATCTTCTAACTTGTACTATAATAAAGTAAACAATTTAGCTGAACTTTATGACTGTGTCAGGATTATTAGTTGTCTTTTTGGCTACGTTCAGACTGGCAGTCCAAATCTAATTCTGTGCATAGGTTATCCAATTGAAATCCGATCAGATGTAGTATGAATGGGAGAAAAAAAAAAAATCACATGAAATACGATTTTTACAAATCCATTTCGAGCATTTTACAAATCCGTTTTCGAGCATCCATATGTGGTTTGAAATCCTATTCAAATCGCATTTCTGGAAACCTATTTCATTCTGACTGCTCTGATCTGATTTTGCATGATTTAGGCTATGTGACTTTCTCACGGCACGTAAAACGTAAACTTCAGACAATGTTATAGGAAACATGGTGAAATTTGCTACAAGAACAATGTTGTGTTGATTCAAAGTGCCAGACAAGCAGAAAAAGACAATTTAACGGAGACATGTTTTGAGACATGTATTCTTTGTTTTACACACTCTGAACTGTATGCCTTAATGAACCAATTCAACATGATAATTGAAAGCATGAACTAATTAACCAATGAAGAGCTAACTAATTAACCAATGAAGAGCTATCCTTAACTACATGTTAGTACATTTGATAGTTATTGCATTAATTAACATTTATGGATAAACCAAATCAAACGGTACAAACAAACAAGTACAGTAGGCCTACAAACAAACAAAAAATATTTATAAAAGGTTATTGTAGTTCTTTTATTATTTATTTATATCATTAAACATATATACCCTCAAAAGGAAGCTCAAACATATCTGTAAAGACACACACAAGGCACGTTTACAATCAAATATGGTGCATACAAGCTAATCAAATCATACAAATAAATGACAAAACAATACAGTTAATTACTGTACATAACTTCCTGGAAAAATCCCAATGCAAAACACATGCAAACATGACTTTACTTCTCAATTCGGTTAACCAAAGCAGTCAACATATATTAGATTAAAATGCCAGCAATACCGTAGCAACACAACTAATGTGCCGAGCGAGAGTGCGCCACTAATGAGTGTTCCACCAGAAACAAACCCTACAGTCCCGGAAAGAAAAGTAGTTATGACTAAACATTTATGAACAATAAAAATCAGAAAACAGTTTAGATCAAATTCAGTTTATTAGTGGTAGCTATTAGTCTATTTTCCATGTTTAACAAGAGTATGGACCTAATTAATTACAAAATAATCATGCACTATACTAATTATTTGTCAGGAAGCTGCAGATGGCATTATGATATGATAGTTTAAATTTTGACACTATATTCACGTTTAATTTAAAGTCAGAGTCCTAATTATTTCTTCTTATAGAGACTGTTTGATTTATCTTACCCCAAATGTTAATGAATGCATTAAATATCAATAAATGAAGTCACCTTTATTTTTATAGTGCTTTATACAATGCAGATCTGATTTACAGCAGAATTAAACTCTGTTTGGATCATTGAATCATTTTCAGGAAAAGGTGACTACTCTGAATAATAATTTTAAAAAAAAAAGCCTAAAACTTAACACGTAGGCCTAATAGCCTACGCATGTGCATGACGACGTCACCGTTTTCACAGATTCGTGTTTTTGCAGTTTACAAGGAGATGATAAGGGTGTCGTTTTCAAAAACTTGCACTTTGAAACCCGTTTTCAAAAGTTGGCCAAAATGCATAAAACGTGTAAAAGGCCCCTAAGTTTCCTCTGTTCGATGTTTCGTGTCATCTTTAGTTTATGTGGTTGTGTTACAGTATATGCTCTATTCCTGGTAATCTGTGTGTTTGGTGTTTGGATTTATTATTGAGGACTTTTCTGTTTATGCTCCTACTGTACGTCGTACACTTCATTTACAGCTACTCGTGACAGTCTGACACTCTTGGCCTCATCATAACTTCAGTGTAGACTATACAATATGTGGCAATGTTTTAATAAATAAAAGATTTATTCATAAATATATATATTTTTATTAAATAATATAATCTTCGGTAAGATATTAAGGGTGAGGTTTGCAATACCATTACAGTAGGCTTAGTGATTTATTGTCTGTGACTAGTAGAAAAAACACAACTGCACAATTTATTTTTATTACAGTTATTACCTAGTTCTGGCATGAAACTCTAGATGGTGCAGGCTGATAAGTCTTTTGACTCATTTGGTAGTGATCACATCATTATCTACATGCACAGCTGATTGGTTGTTGTTGCATCAGCGTCCAATGAGCTGAGGCTCAACATTCAAACAAATACTGGCGTGTTGCTGATAGCAGTATGCAGCGCACTTTCAGAAACCCTCCACCTTCCCCAGCTCCACCTGTATAGTATCATTAATTCCATTAACTCCATCTTAATATCATTAATTCATCTTTGTCACTAGTGTACCAAAAACGTTTAAGCTGGCTGTTATTAAACCTCTTATTAAAAAAACACAACTTGATCCTAAAGAATTAGTGGTATTAGTGGTAACTATGGTAGGGAATGACTGAAAATCCTTGCAGATATTATTTCTTTCTAAAAAGGAACATAGTTGTGAGGATACTGCCTTTTCAAGTATCTTTGATAGAAAAGGTAGTTCTCTTACGAGAGGTTCTCTCGTATTGCGTAAGTTTAGCTTACACTACGGGAAAGATTCATCTTCTCGAGATATTGAAGCCAAAAAATGATCCTTAATTTTGGATTCATTGTCAACGCAGTGCAGCAGCAAAGCCCGTCTACGGAAAGCCTGGCCACTCCCTATTAAGTCCTATTGTACCGAATTTTGGTTGTAGTTCCACCAGAGTTCCACTGGGGGCGATCGTCCGAGTGCAAAATGAATGGGAGTCAATGGGGCTAGACGGCTAAATTTGTCTCTTGTACCCGATTGTCATTGAGAAATCTCAGATTTGAATGTAGGTTCTGCAAGTTCAACATGGGTTATAGGTCGAAAGTTGAATGAACGAGTGCTTATGTCCTTTCGATTTCTTACAGGTTGAGTTGTTGTTGCCCATAACACGCTAGCATTTTGCTATTGGACTCTGATTGGTCAGTGAAGGACTGATTACGACCAGAGACACCGCTTGATGGCATCCGAAGCGGGACCAATGTTAAGGCCTAGGCGGACTGAACTACGTCAAATGTATATACCATAGACTGTAAAAAAAGATATTTACCCGTGTCAGATGTAGTTGATGCCTAGAGAAAAGAAAGTGCAAAGCGCAATAACGTTGCTGCGATTGTGTTCTTATTGTGGAAAAAGCATTTTCTGTGATTGACCCGATTTTAGCAATAACAAAGATAACTGATGGATCCTTTATCTATGGTAATACGATATGGTACAACTACAATGCAGTGCAAGTAGTAAATATAAGATACAGTGAGTAATAGTAAATAGTTTAGCAAATAGCAAATAAAATAGTAATGAAAAGGCTATATAAAATATAGGCTATATAAAATAAAATGACACAACCCTGTCTATTTTTGTTAAATTTCAGTTTTATTGATCAGTAAGAGACATTATAACAGTATTATAATAAGTTATACAAGACAAGAAATAAAGTAAACCATTCCGACACAGCAGGATACAACGTTAAAAAAGCCAAAATTTAAAGTTATGAAACTTCACTTTGCCATCAGCCAAAACGATTTTCCAGGGAACAAATGATACGATTAATGATACCAAAGATCGCCCGTTAGATATACACAAGACGAATTATATCTCATGTTTAACCACTACTAGAGACATCAGAGCCGGCGGCGAACGTCAGAAGCACAAGCCGAGGAAAAGCTGTTCCAGGCGGGGTGCAGAGCGCTGAGACCCGGTGAAAGACTGGTCCTCACAACTCCGAAAACGTCAGATCAAACTTTTAAATAGGCGCTATCTTTATAAATAAACCACAGATTTGAGCTTTAAACAACTACATTGTCGACAGAAAAACTATTAAAACTACATTTCGTGACACAATAACAGTAGTATTTTTAAATTTCGCGGCTTCTCTCGTCTGTCTATGCACGAAAGCACCAGTGAATGAAGGATTGCCGTAAAGCAGGTTTCTGGTCGTACGATGTGTATGACGTCATTGACCTTTTAAAAGACTTTTTAAAGCAAATAAGTGACTCTAAAAAATCTAACACCCAGTAATGTGTAATTTTGTTGCATCTTCTTTCGAATACAACATTCAAATTACTAGACAAAAAATTATATCCTGAGAAAAGTGGATTTTTAGGGGTATTGCTCCATAGACCTCCATTCATTCTGCACTCCGCCTGTGAGCGCCCTCATATGGACCTAGAGTGAAACTGCAACCAGTTCAGACACCGGAAGTTTAATGTGAGTGGGAGTTCTCCATATTAGACATTCTCTGGCAGCAGCTAGCAGACCAGAGCAGGCCATCTCGCGTGCTCATTGGCTGCCCTGCTGGCATCTGCTGCAGCCTACCAGTGAGCCCCGCGTGACGTCACGCCCAATGAAGGGCGCTCGCGCCTTCATAGCGTCACAGCCCGCCAGAATGGGCGTGGCTTAGCGTTTAAAAGAAGGGGCTGTAGGCTGTCTTCCCTGATTTTTCGACTCTTCAGCGAGCTCTCCGCATCGCTGGATCAGAGAGAAGCCACCGCCGCCGTCGAACAGCGAACAGCCAGCTTAGGACAGCGCTGAGGAAGCCGGCCGTCTTCGCCACCTTCAGCCATCCGTGCGAGCTACGCTATCCGGCGACGTATCCTTTTTACATTGCAAAACTCTATTTCTAAAAGAGCGCGAGCGTCTTTTTAAAGATGCCTCGCACTTCCTGCGGCTCGTGCAGAGCCCCGCTCAGCGTTGGAGACCGCCACGTGATCTGCGCTCTCTGCCTGGGCCTGGAACATGCAGAGCTCGCCCTCGCGTCCGGGGGCTGCGAGCTCTGCGAAGCACTTCCGCTGTCGACCCTACGGGCTCGACTCGAAGTCTTCAACCCGGATGCAGCCGCTCCGCCCTCTGGGGGACCGCGCAGGAAGAAGCGCCGTTCCCTGAGGCAGCCGGTGCCCGTGGCCGCAGCGACGCGCTCGCCGGAGGTTCTCCCTCGAGCCCCGCTTTTGCCTTCCCCGCCTCCCCTCCCCGACGCGCAGCTGCCGCTCACGAGCCTCACTGCCGTCCCGTCTGAGGAGGAGGCCGAGGAACACGCCACGAGAGACTGCTGCTCCATCCTGGCATCGGACAGCGAGGAATGGTTGCTTCACTCCGGCTCCTCGTCGATCCAGGAATCCAGCCGTTCCCACGCTGGAGCTGACGCGGAACTTATGCGCCTGCTGACGCAGGCCGTCGACCGCCTCGGGCTCGAGTGGTCGCTACAAAGGAACCCGCGCCGAACAGGCTCGACGGCTGTTTCCTTCAAAGTCGCCGCCGTGCAGCTTCAGCGAGCAGGCCCGCTCCATTCCTGCCGGAACTTCATACGGAGCTGACGAAGTCTTGGAATGCACCATTCTCCTCGAGACTTCAGTCCCAGGCCTCCGCGTCGCTCTCCCAAGTGGACGGCGCCGCCGAGAAAGGGTACACGGCTATTCCCCCTGTGGAAGAGACGGTCGCAGCGCACCTTTGCCCGCCCTCCGCGAGATGGCGGTCTCGGTCAGCCCTCCCGTCGAAAGCCTGCAGAGCCACGTTGGCCACACTTGGTCGGCCGCGCATATGCCGCTTCCGGCCAGGCCGCGTCTGCTCTCCACTCCATGGCTGTGTTACAGATCCTGCAAGCCGACCTCCTCCGTGAATGGGATGAGAAGGGCCGGGATCCAGCTGCGGTTACAGATCTGAGAAGCGCGACGGATCTCTCTCTCCGCGCCACCAAAACCGCAGCTCAAGCCATCGGACGAGCCATGGCCGCGTTGACTGTAACAGAGAGGCACCTCTGGTTGACGCTCGCGGATATGAGGGAAGCTGAGCGAGCCACCTTCCTGAACGCGCCGCTCTCCCCCACTGGTCTCTTCGGCCCAGCGGTAAACGGGATTGTTGACCGTTTTTCTGAAGTGCAAAAGACCACGCAGGCCATGAACCTCTTCTTGCCGCGACGCTCGAGCTGTGTAAGTCCCGTGCCCGCCAGAGAGCGTTCACGCTTACTAACACAAACCTCCCCCCGGGCGCCGCCCGCGCGTTTAAGTGCTATCACAAAACGCAGGGCGTTAATAAGACGCTCCCCATCCATTTTGATCGGGACGTCAAATGCACGTGTAAGTCTCGTGCCCGCGCAAATGCGCTCACGCTTACAGAACGCTTTTCCGCCCAAAGCGCCGCTCGCGCGTCAAAAAGTGAGGAGAAAAGGTTCCCCATCCCTTATGATTGGGACATCTCACATAAATCAGCAGGTTTCAGCTTTCAGTGAGCAGCCGTTGCCCAGAACAGAGAGCGCGCGCGCCGCGCTTTCAGCTCCGGCTCAGTTTCACAAGCCCGCAAATAGCGGCGATCTGAACCCGGAGGCCATTCGCCCCCTAGCGGCTCATATAGCTGCGTGGGAATCTATCCCGGGAATTTCAGAATGGGTGCTGAGCACAATAAAGCAGGGCTATACACTTCAATTCATTCGCCGTCCCCTGCGCTTTCGAGCCCGGACCGCGACGATAGTGAATGCGGAAGTAGCACACCTACTTCATGCAGAAATAGCAAAGCTGCTGTGCAAAGGGGCTATAGAAAAGGTGCCGCCTTCTCTGAGCGAGTCAGGCTTTTACAGCCGTTATTTTCTCGTACCCAAGAAGGACGGAGCCTTCAGACCTATCCTAGATCTGAGACATTTGAACAAAGTGCTTGTGAAAAGACCGTTCAAAATGCTTACGACCAGGAAAATCCTTGCGCACGTTCGCCCGAGGGACTGGTTTATTTCTCTAGATCTGAAGGATGCCTATTTTCAGATTCAGATAATACCCCGTCACAGGCAATTTTTGAGATTCGCCTTCGACGGTCAGGTATATCAATACACCATCCTGCCGTTCGGCCTGTCTCTAGCACCCCGTGCATTTACGAAGTGCATGGACGCGGCGCTCGCCCCCCTGAGAAGTCAGGGGCTGCGATTAATGAACTATCTGGACGATTGGCTGATTTTGGCACAGTCAGAGACAGAGCTGCTATCTCACAGAACAGTGCTTCTCAGTCACCTGGAAAGCTTGGGTCTCACGGTCAACTGGACCAAGAGCTCATTACTACCCAGCCAGTCAATTTCCTTTTTAGGAATAGAACTGGACTCGGTGACCATGTCGGCTCGTCTATCCTCACAGCGCGCGCTCCGTGTTCGCCACCTAGCCCCCTCTTTCCAGAAGGACAGCTTTCTCCCTTTGAAAACATTTCAAATGATGTTGGGCTGTATGGCATCAGCTGCAGCGGTGCTCCAGCTGGGCCTACTGCGCATGCGCCCGCTCCAACGCTGGTTGAATGCTCGCGCGTCCCGCCAAGCTTGGGTTTCTGGCGATCAGTAAATCAGAATGACTCAGACCTGCATAGCGGCTCTGCAGCCCTGGTTAGTGGCCGACTGGTACCAGCTGGGAGTGATGATGGGAACCATCTCTTATCGGAAAGTCATTTCGACAGACGCGTCCAACTGGGGTTGGGGCGCGCTGTTCGAGGGCAGACCGGTCTTCGGCCAGTGGTCAGACCAAGAGAGGTGTTTTCACATAAACTGTCTGGAGATGATAGCGGTCGAGAATGCGCTGAAGCGCTTCCTCCCGTTCATACAGGACCAACATGTTCTTGTCCGCTCGGACAACATGTCTGTGGTATCCTATGTAAACCGCCTCCTTATTTGGTCTCAGATGCACCTGCGCTCGCTGAGGGCGGCGCACGTGCCTGGCCATTTGAACGACGGCCCAGACAAACTGTCCAGGGACAACGTTCCCCCAGGGGAATGGTCCCTGCACCCCCAAACGGTCCAGAAACTGTGGCGCCTATTCGGCAGGGCGGAAGTCGACCTATTTGCGTCAAAAGACAACGCTCAATGCCCGGAGTTCTTCTCGAAGGACGAGGACGCGCTGGCCCAGGTTTGGCCCAGCCTCCGGCTATATGCTTTCCCTCCGGTCTCTCTGTTACCACAGGTGATCAAGAGAATCAGGGAAACGCGCCACTCGGTGCTCCTCATAGCCCCGCGTTGGGAGAATCAGATTTGGTTCCCGGAGCTAGCACGGCTGTCACATACAGCTCCGTGGCCGATTCCGGTGAGGGCAGATCTCCTCTCTCAGGCTCGCGGCACGATCTGGCATCCCCATCCAGAGCGCTGGTCTCTGCACGCATGGTTGATCAACGGGTACTCGTTGCCCTGCCAGAAGGAGTAATGAACACGATCACGCAGTCTAGAGCCCCTTCAACGAGAAGGCTCTACACTTTATGGTGCACCGACAGAGGTCTGGACCCGCGGACATGCGGGGTGGCGCATCTGCTCTCCTTCCTACAAGAGCTGTTGGATAAGGGAAGGTCCCCATCCATGCTCAAAGTATACGTGGCGGCCGTGGCAGCGTTCGCAGAACCGACGCACGGCCAGTCATTAGGAAGACATGAGTTGGTCATCCGCTTCCTTAGAGGAGCTAGGAGGATGAACCCCCCGTCGGTTCCCATGTGGGATCTTTCACTGGTCCTAGAGGCCCTGAAAGCTTTTCCCTTCGAACCACTAAACTCCATGGGGTTGAAATATCTATCACTGAAAACCGTCTTTCTGATTGCACTGTCGTCAGTAAAACGTGTGGGGGACCTGCATGCGCTGTCTGTCAGCGCATCGTGTATTGAGTTCGGGCCGAATGACTCTAAAGTCATCCTCAGACCTAGACATGGCTACGTTCCTAAAGTGATGGGCACTCCGTTCAGAGCACAAGTTATCTCGTTGTCAGCTCTCCCAGCATCTGACAGCGAAAGTGATGTGAACCTCCTCTGCCCTGTCAGAGCGTTGAGGTTTTACATTACGCGCTCCGCCTCATTCAGGCGTTCGGAACAGCTGTTTGTTTCGTTCGGTGGGCGCACCAAAGGTCTCGCCTCCTCGAAACAGAGCCTGTCCAGATGGATAGTGGACGCTATAGCAGCCGCTTACGCGTCAAAAGGTCTGCAATGCCCTCTGGGCATCAGGGCTCATTCCACGAGAGGCGTGGCCTCTTCGTGGGCATGGTCCAGTGGAATTTCTATCCATGACATATGTGTAGTGGCGGGCTGGAGCTCCCCGTCTACCTTTGTCAGGTTTTATAACCCAGAAGTTCCTGCCTTGCAGGCTAAACTGTTGTCAGTTTAAAGGAGAGGTGTATTCTGCCCAGACCTCCTGCTCAGATCACTCTCACATGACTCAGCTCTCCTGGTTGAGCTGCACTAAGTAGGGTATGTGCCATGTGCCTATACAGACCGGCGCGCTGCTCTGTATTCCCTATGTGTGCCTATGTACAAGTGATGGCCCGCGTGGCTGGCCACCTTATTCTCCATCTTATAGGGTTCCCCTGAAAGTTCGGGGTCTCATGGTGGATGCTTGGCGCGCACGGCGTTGACAAAGTGTTCCCGTAGCGTAAGCTAAACTTACGCAATACGAGAGAACCTCTCGTAAGAGAACGATACTCGGTTACTAACGTAACCTCGGTTCTCTCTAGAGAGGGAACGAGTATTGCGTAACCGGCCATGCTCGCGCCACGAGCGACTTCGCTTCAGTCGTCGAAAAACCAGGGAAGTCAGCCTACAGCCCCTTCTTTTATACGCTAAGCCACGCCCATTCTGGCGGGCTGTGACGCTATGAAGGCGCGAGCGCCCTGCATTGGGCGTGACGTCACGCGGGGCTCACTGGTAGGCTGCAGCAGATGCCAGCAGGGCAGCCAATGAGCACGCGAGATGGCCTGCTCTAGGTCTGCTAGCTGCTGTACTGCGTTGACAATGAATACAAAATTAAGGATAATTTTTTGGCTTCAATATCTCGAGAAGATGAATCTTTCCCGTAGCGTAAGCTAAACTTACGCAATACTCGTTCCCTCTCTAGAGAGAACCGAGGTTACGTTAGTAACCGAGTATCGATTTGAGATCGGCCTGTAATTGACTAATTCTTTAGGATCAAGTTGTGTTTTTTTACTCTAATGAGACAGCTCTCATTAGAGTCACAAATGATTTGCTCTTATCATCCGATCATGGCTGTATCTCTCTATTAGTGTTACTTGATCTTACTTGATCTTAGTGCTGCATTTCATACCATTGACCACAATATTCTTTTACATAGACTTGAAAATTATGTTGGCATTAGTGGAATTGCAATAGCATGGTTCAAATCATACTTATCTGACCGTTATCAGTCTGTAGCAGTAAACGAAGAGATGTCTTATCGATCAAAAGTTCAGTATGGCGTACCACAAGGCTCAGTACTAGAACCGTTACTGTTCACTCTGTACATGCTACCCTTAGGAGATATCATTAGGAAGCATAGCATTAGTTTTCACTGTTATGCTGATGATACTCAGCTCTATATTTCTTTGCGCCCAGACGAAACGCACCAATTCACAAAATTAACGGAATGCATAGCTGATATAAAAACTTGGATGACTAGTAATTTCCTACTACTTAACTCTGAAAAAACAGAGATTCTAATTATTGGCCAAAAAACTTCCTCACTTAATAACCTAAAATAATGTCTAACACTTGATGGCTGCTCTGTCAAGTCTTATTATAAAAAATATATAAAAAATACGACATATGCTTTCATTGAAAAATGCGGAACAGTTAGTTCATGCATTCATGACCTCAAGGCTAGATTATTGTAATGCTCTACTGGGTGGTTGCCCTGCACGCTTAATAAACAAACTACAGCAGGTCCAAAACGCAGCAGCTCGAGTTCTTACCAGAACCAGGAAGTATGACCATATTAGCCTGGTTCTGTCAACACTGCATTGGCTCCCTATTAAACAGCGTATACATTTTAAAATATTACTGTCTACTTACAAAGCACTAAATGGTTTAGCTCCCCAGTACTTAAGCGAGCTCTTAATGCATATTCACGTCTAGCTCTTCACGTCTATTGCGATCTCAAAATTCCGGCCAGTTGATAATACCTAGAATATCAAAATCGACTGCTGGCGGTAGATCCTTTTCCTATTTAGCACCTAAACTTTTGAACAGTCCGGGAAGCAGACACACTCTGTCAGTTTAAATCTAGACTAAAAACACACCTCTTTAACCTGGCATTCACATAGAACATTATATATTTCTATTATTTAAAATCAGTTAAATGATTATTAGGCTGCATAGATTAGGTCAGCCGGAACCGGGGACACTTCCCAAAACATCCGATGTACTCGTTACATCTTAAGAAGAATGGCATCTACGCTAATGTCAGTCTTTCCATTTATTCCGAGGTTTACTGAAGTCAGCCGGATCCGGGCCGTATCCAGATCAGATGGTGAACCTGCGAAGCTGCTTTGATACAATCTGTATTGTGAAAAGCGCTATATAAATAAAGATGACTTGACTTGACTTGACTATAGATCTGCTACGGGGGTTAAATCATGTATGTTACATGTGCAGCAGCAGCAGTATCTTACATGTTCACAGCAATGTCTGTGAATGTATTGGCAGTAGCAAGTCTTGGTACTTGCTCTGCAGCAGCAGCAGCATAGCAGATCTATTCTGCCAAGACCAAATTAACATTGCCATATCCATTACCATGCCAATCTCCGGAGATTTGTCATGACAGAAATGGGTTAGTATGAAAAATATTACTGTCATCCATGTTATAAAAGCAATAAGTCACATGAGTATGTGTTACATTCACTTTGCCAGGGTTAAGGGGGTTTTAAGCATGACAAGAATGAAAAAAAAAAGAAAAATGAAAAAACCTTACTGGTAGTAAAACCAGTACTGTACCAATAATCTATGGCAATAATTATAATAAAAATTAATTCAGGAAATACATTTTCAAAAGTTTTGCATTGCATGTGACAGTGTTTAATAGATCCTACTTTTTGAAAATGCATGTGCATTAGTGTACATGAAACTCTTCAAAGATAAGGCAGAGTTCATCTTATACTGCAGCAGGTCAAGGGCACATTGACAGGACACAATCCTAGGTCACCTCTATCTGCCACTGAACCTGCAACCACTGTGTCCACATTCCTAACCACGGGGCTACCGCCACCACATCATACATCCTGTGGAGAAACGCATGTAAGCTTTAAGCGTATGGGCTCAAAACACAGCCTTGTGGTGCTACCTCTTTATTCATGAGGGCAGTTACCTGCATAATAACAAAATCATGCAATGGGCAAAATTACACTGTCAATACTGCCTCTTTGTTGGTACACGATATATTTAATCTCAGCAAGTAAACAGGCCAAAGGGTTCTCAATGTAATTTTCAAAAGCCTAAAATTCAGCTGTGTCCCACGTTTTTCTCCTTTCACTAATCATTTGCTGGAAAATGAAAAAAATAATGCATTTTAGAACCAATGATAAAAATATCTTAAAGATGTTCTCACAAAACTGAAAAATATAATTTATTGTTTAACTATAAAAAAAAAAATGTATTAATCAGTTTAACACTGTTCCCAGCAGAATAGAGATCATTGCACGCTGGAAGAGTATGCGCATGAAGTGATATGCTCAGAAATGTTTACTATGAATGCATGAGTCGCTGATGCCGAACTGTTCAGGTTAGACTCACTGAAATGTCTTTAATCTTCCTGACAAAGCCGAAAACCATGGCCAGTTCACTCTCAAGATCTCTGATCTGCACGTAGACATTACTGACGCTTATGGGCCATATGCCAATATGCAGCCAAGAAAACTCCTGTTCATGCAGGTAGCTTTGATAAAGTATCAGCATTTCTACATCATCTAAACAAGAAAGCATGTTTTGTGAATCATTGATGTCTGGAGATTGCAAAGAATGTAATTGTATACAAAGACCAGACACATAAACTAAGAAGGCTTAAAATGTGATGGCAGCCATTTTGCTCATCTTTGTGAAGCTGCTCATAATTTTGCATTGAATGCTTCAACAGATGTTCTAAGCATTGTGCTCTATCTGTTCATCTGGGATTGGGTTACAAAGAGACTGGTGCGATGTTTTGCCACAATTTTCAGGTCGGCTTGCTGTCTGTCTGGAATGCAGCCAGTTTCTTCTGTTGTTCAAGATGCTGATGACAAAAGTAATACCTAAGATGGTGCAAGTTACCAAGAATGATTAATATGCCGGCACTAAAGCATGTCAGAATTTGCATTGTGCAATCCACCAAAGAGTAAACAAGCCCACTCTGTCAACGTAGCAGGACTTCTTTCTAGTTTACATATTTGAATGAATTGTCTTGTATGTCACATGTATGGTGGATACCATCCCTTGATTTTTATCTCTGCTTTCAATCTCAGAGTTCACCCACAGGTCTCCAAGCGTCTGTTGAAATTAAAAAAAAAATCCTGTGCAGTATAGCTGTATCATTAGAAACATTTGAATATCATTAGAAACATCTGATATTTTCAAAGGCAGCAATAAAAATAGATTCAAATAACAGACAATAACAGACCGTTTAAAGCTGCAGTCCGCAGTTTTTGTCGCCATCTCTGTTCGAAATCTGCTATTGCAGTCATTACGGAATTATCAACTTTACGTGAGTTGTACTTCGACACGGCACAGTGTGGATGAACACAATGTTTGAGGAGAGTGTGCAGCTGTCAGTCACCGTGCCGGTGTGGATACTGTCATTCAGAATCACAGATTATTCTTTTTGGAAGTATGACCAACATAATAATTTTCACCGGAAAATGTCATCTGAACAAGTAAGTAACATCCACTTTTCTTCTGGTTCTGACATTGCAGTAAATCGCACTGATTAAATAAAAAAATTGCTTATCATATCACCCAAAACCGTGCAAATTATACTTTGTTCTCAAATTGTTAATGTTAACAACGTCAGCATTGCGTGACTACATGTAATGTCCTTCCGATGTATCCTTGTTTTCGTATGGGTCCGGTTGCAGTCTCTCTTTTTCTGTAGCTACTTTTTTCAGAACGAAGTCTTTTGCATTTTACAACGGGTGAATCTGTTGTCACTGGTGATTGTCGTTTGAACCTTTCTGAATCCGCCATCAAATTGATACGTTTAATTAAATCAAGTGCTGTCAGAAAAGGCTATAAATCTCCACCTCCAACATCCTCACACGCAATATAGCCTACTAGCCGAGACTCCTTCTTTATGTGTACAGATGTGACGTAATGATGCAACGACATGCTCGAATCTCCCGCGGAATCCCCCAGTACCACTGGAATTAAAAACGTTATTACAAGCTTACCGCTTTGAATCGAGCTAAGGCAAGCAGATAGTTTTTTTCTCAAATATGTATTTTGGATAATTTTTAACCCAAAAAAAGCTACGGACTGCAGCTTTAAGTAAATTAGATTTTAGGAAACACTTTATTTTACACTATCCTTGTTACACATACATATACTTACTATTGTACGAGCAACTAACCCTGAACCAAACCCTAAACATAGTAAGTAGGCTAATATTACTCAGTACTAATTGGTGTAACACTGTAACAAGAACATTCAAATAATGTGTAACTGAAGCTTTAATTTTTTCCCCCACACAAAACACCAAATCAACATAAAGCATGGAAAATGCCACTAAGAGATAATATACATTGCCTATTATTACATTGCTACTTACAAAATATGTTTATAAGTTTTTTGAATATGTGAAGTGTGAATTGATAGGAGAGACATTAATGTTTGGCTATACTCTATACCCCTTTCAGGTTGATCCAAGATGTCTTCTTAAATGTTTTATTTTGTCCATGCCAGTCTCTGTGGGTTTACGACCATACTACCCTGTTTCAGATTCGTTCGCATGTTGTGGACTTGTCGATAAGCAGTGCAAACAAGTGTGCCTTTTCCTATCATTCGCTGCCATCGTATTTACAGCGTTCTCCGGATGGATGTGCGTGCTGCAGGCAAAAGCGGCGCCGACGACGAGTGCAGGTGCTCACTTGAAGCAGAGATTCTTGCGGAGGTCTTGTGCGATTGTGCAGTTTGCTACAGTTGACGGCATTATGGATCGTGCTGCGGATCTTCGGGGTTGGCGATGTTCTCATTTGTTGCCAGTGTATCCGGATGGAAGTTCGTCAGCGCTGCGGTTTTATCAGGATGCAAAGTTTATCACATGTCAGAGGTGCAGATTTGAGCAACTTGATCGATCTTAGGACGGTTAAGTCGGGCCTTACTACAGCGGCCCCCATGGTTGTACAGACTTTACAGATGTCACTTGTAAATGCGCGCTCGATTTCAAACAAGACTTTCATCTTAAATGATTTTATATTGCAGAATGTCTTGGATTTCCTATTTATTACAGAGACATGGATAAATCGGGATGAGCGTAGTCCTTGTGAGGAAATTTGTCCACCTGATTATATGTTAATACCCCGAGACTGATGGGTCGTGGTGGGGGTTTAGCTACTGTTTGTAAGCAGCAGTATAAATGTCACCGTTTATCGACTGCATGTTACTCGAGCTTTGAGGTTCAGTTATGAAGACTTGAGTTTTATAAGTCTGTTTTGGGAGTAGTTGTTTATCGACCTCCAAAGTATAGCCAAGTTTTTATTCAGGAATTTTCTGAGGAATTTTCTGAGTTCTTATCTACTATTTTATTATTGTCTGATCATATTTTACTTATTGGGGATTTTAACATTCATATTTGTTGCTCTGGGAAGCCTTTGGAGAAGGAGTTTTCTGATTTGATGGACTCATTCAATTTTATACAACATTTTTTTGGTCCCACACATGAAAAAGGACATACTTTGGACCTTGTTTTTTCTTTAGGGCTGTCTATCTGTGATGTTGTTGTTAATGATGCCTGTATTTCAGATCATTTGCCTGTTACTTTTAACGTAAATGTGCAAATTGAGAAGGTGGAGCATCAGCATTCTTATATGCGCTCTCGTACAATCAATCAGTCTACACCTCAGGCGTTTGGTGATATTTTTATCAATCTTTCTGATGTATCATGGTCTGAGTCTGTAGCCATTACGGCAGATCCAGATGAGTTACTTAGGGCTTTTAATTCTGTGTGTTCTGGAGTTTTAGACTCTGTTGCTCCATATAAGATCAAGCATAGTAAGGTTAATCATCAGCCGTGGTTAAATGAACAAACTCGGGCTCTTAGACAGCAGTGTAGGCGAGCAGAACGGGCTTGGAAAAAGGATAAAGTTATGATCTCGCAACAGATTTTACGTGATTTATGTATGGGATACCAGAAGGCTGTAAAGGACGCTAAATCAGCCTTTTTTTCTAAAATTATATCACAGCATTCAAAATCACCTAAAATCTTGTTTCAATCTATTAACAGGTTTTTAAACTCAAATACTGTCTCAATACTACCATCCACTGAGTGTTGTGAGAAGTTTTTAAATGTTTTTTTAGACAAAGTTAACACAATTAGATCTGGTTCCCTTTCGAGGGAACTCGCGATGCGTCACTTGACGCTTTGGGAACGCCCCCAGCGTGCATGCGTCTGAGCATCAATGTCAACTAGTCCAATGGAAAGAATGAGCGTCACGGGCGGGTGACGTCATGACCAGGAAGGGATAAAGGCTCACCCGGTGAAACGCGGCATTAGCTTCTGCGTCTCAGCAAGCGATCTGTGTCATTTTGTCTCTGTCTATTTACTGTTGTCTGTTGCGGAAAAGGATGGAAACTAAACAAGTGTACAAACAGTGTGCTTCTCCCTGCCCGCGTTATTTAACGGGTGGGGACACACACGAGCTTTGTGTCGTTTGTTTGGGAGTGGAGCATGCGGTCTCAGCCTTCGAGGGGGCTGAGTGCCAGCATTGTGAGATGTTACCGCTTCGCATGCTCCGCTCTCGCCTGTCACTCTTTGATAAAGAGAGTGGGCAGGCTCGCGATCCACAGGGATCAGGACCCGCGTCTGCTGAGGCAGCGCGGAGAATGCATTCCTGGGGATCGCAAAAGGATCTTTCGGAGGGGTTGGAGACGGGTCCGAGGGCTCTTTCTCCTTCCTTACCCGAGAGATCCAGTGCTCTCTCCCCGGTGTCGGAAGTACGCTCTTTGGTTTCTTTCGCCCGGGGAGAGAGCCCTCCATTACTTTATTGCTCTTCCTCCGAGGAGGTTGATGCGATGAGTGTGGAGAGTGTAAGCACACACATGGGGGAAAGAGATTCACAATTTATTTCCCCAGCATATGATGAGCTGGTGGATGTTATGTCGCGGGCTGTAGAGAAATTAAATATTGAATGGCCATCTGAGAAGAAGGGCGCTCGTCCTAAAAGCAAATTAGATGAGCGCTTTTTATCTTCCACCACATTATCTCCACCACGAGGGCTTCCATTTTTTCCCGATTTGCACAATGAAATTTCTAAATCGTGGAATAAACCATACTCATCACGTCTTTTCAGCCCTCATGTTAACACTTATTCGAGAATAAGAGGGCTGAAAGAGTATGGTTATGAGGCGATGCCCCAGGCGGAAGAGAATTTAGCCAGTTATCTTTTCCCTGGTCCCGCATCGTCTCTGAAAGCCTCGGCTTTGCCCACTAGACCGCTTAAAGCCACTTCGGTGTTAGTGGGCAAAGCTTATACGGCAGCAGGTCAAGCTGGAGCATGTCTGCATACTATGGCAGTGCTCCAGGCTTATCAAGCTGACCTGCTGGGGGATCTGGACAGTAGTGAGGGAGTCAGTCATGACGATATTCGTAAACTTCGTCGGGCTACCGATCTGTCTCTCAGGGCTACTAAGGAGACCGCCAGAGCAATTGGGCGGTCTATGGCAGCCTTGGTAGCTACTGAGAGACATTTGTGGTTAAATCTGTCTGAAATTAAAGAAAAAGATCGAGCTTTTTTATTAGATGCTCCGCTTGAACCTTCTGGTCTCTTCGGCGACGCAGTCCACGCGGTCGTCGAGAGATTTCAGGAGTCAAAGAAGCAAGCGGACGTTTTTAAAAAGTTTATCCCTCGCCGGGTCCAGCCCCCTGGGACTGCTGGGCGTGAGCAGCCCCAGCCGTCGAGCTCATCATATCGTGTGCATCAGAAAGAGAGTGTTGCGTCTCGTGCACCTCCACGTAGAGACTGGAGACGGACGCAACCCTCTCAACCGAAGTCTTCTAAGTCTAAGCCGGATCTGAGGACCGTTCTTCAGGCGAAGAAGACTTCGGTTAAAAAAAAAAAGGTCCTGATGTTCACGCATCAGGCCTGTGAGGACAGCCCCGACCGAAGTGGAGCGGTGTACACCTCATTATACGGTGCCCGTTCCATTTCGGGGTCCTCACGAGACCGTTCTGCCAACCCTGCCACCCTTGGTGCTTCAGGGCGCAGCGGTCTCAGCATCGGTTTCGCGCCCTCTGAGGGGGGCCTTAGAGCGGCCAGTTCAGGTAGTTCCTGCCATTATGTTTCAGGCTCCGGAATTGGCTGTCTCGATAACACCAGAGACCAGCCTCGAGAGGCTGGTTCCCTTAGTAAATTTTCTGGCAGCGTGGAAGCTTCTGCCGAATATTTCTCATTGGGTCCTGCAGATTGTAGAGAAAGGATACAGAATCCAGTTTGGTTCTCGTCCTCCTCGTTACAACGGGGTGCTGCCCACAGTGGTGCATCCCGAGCAGGCTCTGGTAATGGAGCAAGAGGTAAAGGCCCTGTTAGCAAAGGAAGCTATAGAACAGGTGTACTCACCCGACAGAGAGTCGGGTTTTTACAGCCGTTATTTCATTGTTCCAAAAAAGGATGGGGGGTTGCGTCCCATTTTAGATCTTCGTCTGTTGAATCGTTCAGTACAGAAACTTCAAGTTCAAGATGCTGACACTCAAACAGATCGTGACTCAAATCAGATCCGAGGACTGGTTTGTCACGATAGATCTGAAGGACGCCTACTTCCATATCTCCATCCTCCCTCAGCACAGGAAGTTCCTAAGGTTTTCTTTCGGGGGCAAAGAATACCAATATCGGGTTCTTCCTTTCGGTCTAGCTTTATCACCCCGCACGTTCACGAAATGCGTGGATGCAGCTCTAGCCCCTCTCAGGCTTCAGGGCATACGTATTCTGAACTACATCGACGACTGGCTGATTCTGGCGGAATCAGAGCAGTTGGCGGTTCGGCACCGAGGTGTCGTTCTCGCCCATATGCAGATGTTGGGGTTGAGGCTCAACGCCAAGAAGAGTGTTCTTTCTCCAGTACAGAGAACCACTTTCCTTGGTGTTGTATGGGATTCAGTGACGATGCGGGCCACTCTATCGCCCGTTCGTGTAGCTGCTATCCTGACAGCCACCAAAGAGCTAAAGCTAGGCCAGTCACGCACTGTGAAACAGTTCGAGAGACTGTTGGGTCTCTTGGCGGCAGCATCCAACGTGATTCCTTTTGGCCTGCTGTACATGAGACCTCTACAGTGGTGGCTAAGGACCAGAGGGTTCTCCCCGAGGGGAAACCCACTTCGTATGATCAAGGTCACGCGGCGGTGCCTTCGTGCCTTAATTATATGGAGGAAACATTGGTTCTTAACCCAGGGTCCGGTATTGGGAGCTCTTTGCCATCGTGTTACGATCTCGACAGATGCTTCCCTCACCGGCTGGGGAGCGGTAATGGAAGGCCGCTCGGTTCAGGGTCTGTGGAAAAGTCATCATCTTTCGTGGCACATCAATTGCCTGGAGATGATGGCTTTCTTCAATGCGTTGAGACAGTTTCTCCCAGACCTGAGGGGCCATCATGTGCTTGTACGAACAGACAACACATCAGTGGTCTCTTATCTGAACCGTCAGGGGGGTCTGCGGTCGCGTCCGCTCTGCAAACTGGCGCACCAGATCCTCCTGTGGTCTCTGGGGAAGGTACTCTCCCTGAGGGCAGTGTATATTCCTGGGGACCAGAATGTGGGGGCAGACATCCTGTCGAGGCAGGAGCTGAGGCCAGGGGACTGGAGACTCCACCCCGAGGCGGTGGAGAAAATTTGGGAGTTTTACGGCCAAGCAGAGGTGGATCTGTTTGCGTCTCAGCACACGACGCACTGTCCACTTTGGTTCTCCCTTACTCACCCAGCCCCCCTGGGGCTGGATGCTATGGTGCAGACGTGGCCGAGGCTACGTCTGTACGCATTTCCCCCTGTTGCTCTGCTCCCAGGAGTTCTGGAACGAGTCCGCCAGTACGGAATAAGCCTACTGCTTGTAGCACCACGCTGGCCGAGTCGGATCTGGTTTGCGGACCTGATCCATCTCTTAGACGGTCCTCCCTTGGAGATCCCGATCAGGAGAGACCTTCTGTCTCAGGCCGGGGGCACAATATTTCACCCTCGACCAGAGATTTGGAACCTGTGGGTTTGGCCTCTGAGGGGGCCCAACTCATAGAGAGTGGTCTCTCAGCTGAGGCTGCTGAGACCATCCTAAGCTCCAGAGCTCCAGCTACTAGGAAACTATATGCGCTGAAATGGAAAGTTTTTTCTGTATGGTGTCACCGACATCAGTGGGATCCGGTTAACTGTTCTGTGAACACAGTACTCGAGTTCTTGCAGGAGCGCTTTACGTCAGGTTTATGTCCTTCCACACTTAAGGTTTACGTGGCGGCCATTGCGGCTTACCACGCCCTGGTTGGGGGTACATCGTTGGGTCGAGACCCCCTGATTACACGTTTCCTTCGTGGCACATTGAGGCTGAGGCCTGCATCTCGCACTAGGGTGCCAGCTTGGGATTTGGCAATAGTACTAGAAGGCCTGTCTAGGGCTCCATTCGAGCCCTTAGATTCGGTTTCAGAGAAATTTCTTACCCTTAAGACTATCTTTCTGCTAGCTATTTCATCCCTTAAGAGAGTTGGAGACCTTCAGGCCCTTTCGGTTTCCCCCACTTGCCTTGAGTTTGCACCGGGGATGGTCAAGGCATTCTTATATCCAAAACAGGGATACGTCCCTAAGGTGCCGACCTTGATTCCGAGGCCTATCGTGCTGCAGGCTTTCTGTCCTCCTCCTTTTACATCTGCGGAACAGGAAAGGCTGAACCTCTTGTGTCCAGTGCGAGCACTGGATACTTATGTTCATCGGACATCTTCTATGAGGAAGTCCGACCAGTTATTTATTTGCTTTGGATCACCTAAGAAGGGTCTTCCTGCTTCTAAACAGACGGTTAGCAAGTGGATAGTCGAGGCTATTTCACTTGCATACGAGTACTCTGACCATCCGTGTCCCTTGGTGGTCAGAGCTCACTCAACGAGGGGTATGGCGGCCTCTAAAGCCTTGTTATTTGGGGTTTCCCTCCAAGACGTTTGTGATGCGGCAGGCTGGTCCTCACCGCTCACATTCGTCAGGTTTTACAGTTTGGACCTGGATGCTGCCCCAGGTTCTCAGGTGCTTAGTGCTTAGTTCCAACAGACTGACACTCAGGTACTTGGAATTCTGGCGTTTTGGGTATTCTCGTTCCCAAAGCGTCAAGTGACGCATCGCGAGTTCCCTCGAAAGGGAACGTCTCAGGTTACTACTGTAACCATAGTTCCCTGAGAAAGGGAACGAGACGATGCGTCACCCTGCCATACTTCCTGCTTCCCTGTGATCGGCTTGCTTCGACTTTTTGAAGCTAATGCCGCGTTTCACCGGGTGAGCCTTTATCCCTTCCTGGTCATGACGTCACCCGCCCGTGATGCTCATTCTTTCCATTGGACTAGTTGACATTGATGCTCAGACGCATGCACGCTGGGGGCGTTCCCAAAGTGTCAAGTGACGCATCGTCTCGTTCCCTTTCTCAGGGAACTATGGTTACAGTAGTAACCTGAGACGTTTTCATGACTGGAATGGTTTGACAGGAGACACTTTAAAAAATGTTAACACGTTTGATATATTTGATTTGGTCTCAATCAAGGATATTAGCCTTATTATTGGGAAGTTGAAACGGCCAGCTCCTAGTTGGGATGTTTTGCCTTTTGATTTGTTGGCTGAGACATTCGATTATACTGGGCCTTATTGTTAATTGCAGTCTTTATACAGGCATTTTTCCGTTAAGTTTTAAGCAGGCGGTTATTCAGCCCCTTCTTACATACTCTTAGCATACTCTTGACCCGTTGGATTTTAATAATTATCGGCCCATTTCAAAGCTGCCTTGTATCTCTAAAATTTTAGAAAAGGTAGTTTTATCTCAGTTAAGTTCTTTTTTGGCTAGAAACGAGGTGTTAGATGTCTTTCAGTTTGGTTTTCGGGCAGGACACAGCACTGAATCAGCTTTACTGCGAGTCTCTAATGATCTATTACTTATTGCAGACTCGGGCAATACTGGGGGACTAATCATGTTGAATCTTAGTGCAGCTATTGATTTAATTGATCACGATATTCTTATTAATCGTTTGGAACACGTTGTAGGGCTGAGAGGGACGGTTTTAAATTGGTTTTCCTCATATTTAAGGGGACATTCAATTTCTGTCAGGGTTGTGATTTTTCCTCCGGGTCAGTTTCTCTGGATTGTGGAGTACCTCAAGGTTCAATTTTGGGACCTAGGGCCCTATTTTAACGATCTGAAACGCAAGTGTCAAAGCGCAAAGCGCAAAGCGCAAAGCGCAAGTAACTTTGTGGGCGGATCCCGGCGCTGTTGCTATTTTCCCGGCGGGATAAATGCCTCTTGCGCCTGGCGCAAATCTAAAAGAGGTTGGTCTGAAGTAGCTTCATTATTCATAGGTGTGGTTTGAGCGTAACGTGGAATAAACCAATCAGAGCGTCATCTCACATTCCCTTTAAGAGCAGGTGCGCATGTTGCATGGCGGATTGCTATTATAACGGCGGATTTACCAGGCGCGCGTCAGGAGCGGTTCACAGCCGAGGAGACCGACGTTCTTGTCAGGACCGTGAAAGACAGAGAAGTGACGTTGTATTGCGTGTTTTGCGTGCACCTGTAAACTATGGCATAAACCCTCATGCAGTAACACCCTCAGACGGCACTGTTTATTGACTGTCTGAAGTAGAATGCATGCAGAAATAACAAGAAATTCAACGTTCAAATCAGACTTATCTATCTATCTATCTATCTATCTATCTATCTATCTATCTATCTATCTATCTATCTATCTATCTATCTATCTATCTATCTATCTATCGTGGGTGGGTGGGTTTCTCCCATCCCCATACAAATCAGCGTCGGTTAAACAGGCGTGGCAGGAAAAAAACTAAATTTTCATGGACACCACAATGATTTCCCTCATGTGTTAATATTTTTCCTTGTTATAATGTATGATTTGCAAAAATAAAAACTGCTGCATCTGTGTTGATGAGAGAATCAAAGTGTATGCGCGTTGTGCACCCGCTACATTATGGCCAAGCATGCGCGCTTAAAATAGCATAATGAACAACGCGCAACGCGCCACTGACTTTAGACTAGTTTTTTTCTGGTCAGTGGCGCAATTGTTTTATAGAACAGCAAAATAGCATGAGGGAAAGTTTGCGCCGGAACACGCCTCCTCTTTGCGCTGAACCGCCCCGGGGAGCGCAAGTGTATTTCTTAGTTAACCGACGTGTGTCTGTGGAGGGAAAAGTCCGCTTTGCGCGGGTGCAAAATAGGAATGATACATGCGTCAGTGTACAAAGTCATTTGCGCCGAGTGCAAGATAGAGCCCCTATTCTTTTTTCTCTGTTTTTGCTGCCTCAAGGTCAAATATTCAGGAAATATGGTATATTTTATCACCTATATGCCGATGATATTCAGATTTATTTACCGATTGGAGCTAGAGGATCAAGCCCTAATTTATCCCTGGTTGCTTGTTTAAAGGAGGTGACTAATTGGTTACAGCAAAACTGCTTGCTGACAGTGGTTTAACCGATTTTCTAGGTATATGGGAAACATACACTCACCGGCCACTTTATTAGGTACTTTATTAGGACCTGTCCAACTGCTCGTTAACACTTAATTTCTAAGCAGCCAATCACATGGCGGCAACTCAGTGCATTTAGGCATGTAGACATGGTCAAGACAATCTCCTGCAGTTCAAACCGAGCATCAGTATGGGGAAGAAAGTTGATTTGAGTGACTTTGAACGTGGTATGATTGTTGGTGCCAGAAGGGCTGGTCTGAGTATTTCAGAAACTGCTAATCTACTGGGATTTTCACGCACAACCATCTCTAGGGTTTACAGAGAATGGTCCGAAAAAGAAAAAACATCCAGTGAGCGGCAGTTCTGTGGGCGGAAATGCCTTGTTGATGCCAGAGGTCAGAGGAGAATGGCCAGACTGGTTCGAGCTGATAGAAGGGCAACAGTGACTGAAATAACCACTCGTTACAACCGAGGTATGCAGCAAAGCATTTGTGAAGCCATAACACGCACAACCTTGAGGCGGATGGGCTACAACAGCAGAAGACTCCACCGGGTACCACTCATCTCCACTACAAATAGGAAAAAGAGGCTACAATTTGCAAGAGCTCACCAAAATTGAACAGTTGAAGACTGGAAAAATGTTGCCTGGTCTGATGAGTCTCGATATCTGTTGAGACATTCAGATGTTAGAGTCAGAATTTGGCGTAAACAGAATGAGAACATGGAACCATCATGCCTTGTTACCACTGTGCAGGCTGGTGGTGGTGGTGTAATGGTGTGGGGGATGTTTTCCTGGCACACTTTAGGCCCCTTAGTGCCAATTGGGCATCGTTTAAATGCCACGGCCTACCTGAGCATTGTTTCTGACCATGTCCATCCCTTTATGGCCACCATGTACCCATCCTCTGATGGCTACTTCCACCATGTCACAAAGCTCTAATCATTTCAAATTGGTTTCTTGAACATGACAATGAGTTCACTGTACTAAAATGGCCTCCACAGTCACCAGATCTCAACCCAATAGAGCATCTTTGGGATGTGGTGGAACGGGAGATTCACATCATGGATGTGCAGCCGACAAATCTGCGGCAACTGTGTGATGCCATCATGTCAATATGGACCAAACTCCCTGAGGAATGCTTCCAGCACCTTGTTGAATCTATGCCACGAAGAATTGAGGCATTTCTGAAGGCAAAAGGGGGTCCAACACGTTACTAGCATGGGGTACCTAATAAAGTGGCCGGTGAGTGTACGTTCAGCCTAAAATAAGAAATCTAGGTGTAATTTTTGACTCTGCTCTTATGTTTGACCATCAGGTTAAAAATGTGGTAAAACATTGTTTTTATCAGTTAAGGACTATTGCGAAAAATGAAATCTTTTTTGTCTGTTCCTGATTTGGAAACAGTGATTTACGCATTCATCTCCACTCGATTGGATTACTGCAATGCTTTATATGTAGGAATTAGTCAATCTCTTATTTCAAGATTGCAGTTGGTTCAAAACGCTGCAGCGAGGCTCCTTGCTGGTATTAAGAAAAGGGAGCATATTACTCCTGTTTTGAAAAGGCTTCATTGGCTCCCTGTGAAATATCGGATACAGTATAAGATTTTGTTATATGTTTATAAATCTGTTCACGATTTGGCCCCGGAATATATCAAGGATTTGGTGCTTATGAACTCGAGTAGATCTCAAAGGTCTTTTAATTGTCTACTGCTCTTTGTTCCAAGAACTCGTCTTAAAACTAAAGGAGAACGAGCTTTTTCAGTCGCTGGCCCTAGACTGTGGAATGCTCTTCCCTCTGATATTAGAACTGCACCGTCAGTTGATGTTTTTAAAATTTGTGTGAAAATGTATTTGTATTCTGTTTGTTTTAATTCTTGACTTTGTCATTGCATATCGTGTTTTTTTTGTTTTGTTTTTTTTTTATGTTTTTTCTTGCTTTAGATGTACAGTCCTTTGGTCTACGTTGTCGTTGAAAGGGCTATATAAATAATCGAGACTTGAGACTTGAGACTTGAAAAATGCTAGTTTAAATGCTTGTTTATGTAGGGAAAAACTTGTTTGGAGCGACACTCAATTGTAAAATTTAGCCCTCCTCATACAAAAAATTTTGATCGCACAATGCTTCTAATAACCAACCAGAGAGCTAACTGTTGTTATTAGTAAACTGTAAGGATTCAGGGCGGATCTAATCCGTGGGGAATTTGCATATCATAATTAATAATTGGTAATTAATAATTATTCATACATGTTTGGATTAGATCAGTCTTACATGTTAATAAATCTCCCGATAAGGGAGGATCTGTCATTCTACCTGCATGCGTGCATGTGAATCCCTGAAATTAACCACAAGTTGATTGCAGTTAATTACACGGACCATGTTTCACAAACAGGTAAAATGAATTAGCTCAATTGTCAGGATAATATTTGTGGGATCCACAATATCATCTTACTTTATAGGATTTCAGGAAACGCAATTCTCTGGCCAGAAGAATTGGGTTTCCCGTCCTATCAACACATACTCTTTAAAGTATCTTTAATTCGTAAAGCTTGTAGCATAAGTTAGACCTTTGGCACTGAAGGGACTTGAAATTGAGCAAAGAGACAGCACATCAATCAAAATGAATATAATGGATTTAATAAGGCATATCTACTTATATATTTACTACGGTACGAGAATATATATATATTTACAAACAAAAAAGACATAAACAACACAATAAGACATCAATGAACGAGAAAGTGTGTGAGATATAGAGATATGGATAAATTACACGCGTGAGAGTGAGTAAGAGAGAGAGAGAGAGGGTTACGTTCACCTAGACAGTCAACTTTCCTGAAACAACACGAAAACACATTCTTAATGCTCTGAAAACAGGGTAACCCAAATTTACTTGCATGAGGAAGGGTTCTCTCATGTGTTGCTGCGTTCCTTGAGCGGCCTGCATGGTCTAGCCGCGTTTTGGACAGCAGATCTTTTGTTCTCCGTGCGCGTGCGGCCCGCATGGTTTAGCTGCGTGCGTGAGCTGAATCCTTGGTTCCGTGGAGTCACGTGATGCGGCGCGAGTCTTTGAACAGCGGTCGGAAGTCTTTTAGGTCACGTTACCAACGGAAATAGTTCGGCTCAGGTCATTTCACTTCGTGGAAGTGAAACAAGTTGAGTACAGAAAACAGATCTTAGGCTAGAAAGTAAAGAAAAGATCCAGGATAGGATCTGATCCCCTGAGGGGACATCCGCGTGAATTACATGTTTCTGACGCACTGGAAAGTTCAAGAGAGAGTTGGGCGGAGCCGCGCTCCTACATTTATCACCTCGGAGAAATCCATCCCCTTCCTGTTCACTAGGCCAATCGGGGAATGGATGTTGCATGCGGGAACCCTGGTTTATTGTCCTTTGTTTGGGAGAACGTGCCCCTCGTGGTACAGGGGTGTGTTCCAGGAGGGTGTATAGTTTAACAGTTTGAATCTTCAATGGCGGTAAAACCTATTAAAAATACACTTTACTTTATATCTCTGTGCATATTCAGATAGCCCGTTCCATGAGCATTTTAGAGGGGTCAAACACATCAAATGAAAGTCAAAGGAAAAATACAGAGGTATTTAATATGCATAAAGAAGGTATTTCTAATGTCTATTTATGCCGTGGCCAAACAAAGATATTTCACTGTGACATGGGGAAAAACACATATACATTTAACAAAATATATTTAATGGTTTTTATGTCTTTGCCCAACAGAAATGTCCGTCTCTTTGTTCAGAGACATTCTGCGACATTCCGATGGGTTATAAAGTCTCGTAACAGGAGCTTCCCTCGTGTGTTGGGGGAGGGAAGGGCTCGTGTGTGTGTGTGTGTGTGTTTGTGTGTGTTTTTTCAAGTTCCAGGCCTTTTGGGGCTAAAGGCTTTGGGCTTTTAGCACGGAGGTATTTAGTTATTCAGATTCACCCTCGCCCAGTCCTTACAGTCCCCCCTTTTTGTCTGATGAAGTCCCTGTGTGGACTTAATCGGACAACAATCATCACAATGGACGGATCGCAGGTGAATCATGACTCATGCAGCAGGTGGTTATTAGCGCTGTGGATTCAGCTCTATGAGGTTCGAAGCTGCCTCTGGCCTGGTCTCTGACTTGGCACCCCCTTTTTACGGGTTTCGTCCGAAAACTTTCGTGAGCTTGGCTGAAGATGTTTGTATCTCCTTGAGTCTCCTGTATAGGATGAAGGTCAAGCCCAGTGTCAGGGTGTGTCTGACTACCATAGAGGTACAGCGTGCAGTGTCGGCTGCGGTCCAGGCTTGGACAACAGGTGAGGTAGTCAGAATGGGTAGTCGAGACGAAGCTTGGAGAGCTGTGTCGATAGGAGCAATGTCAATTAGCTGGGATCACCCCCCTTTCGCAAACCACAACTCCCGTTCTGGAGTTAGGGTGAAAGTGTGGTTCCTGGAGAAGGATGGGATTTCCAGTTTAATTTGTACTCTTTGCATGGAAGATGGTACCATGCCAGGTCGTCAAGGTGAAGGATGGCACTTTTCGGTGCTTGGATTTACAGGCTCTAGTGGAGCGAGGTGACACAGGTGTCAGTGTCATTCTGGTCGTAAGTGAGTGCAGCTGTGCGCACTGGAGTGTTAGCGAGCCGCCTGTCACTTACACTCTCTGCTTGGGTCTTGATGCCTTGAGTGCGTGCGTGGCTTGGCTTCGGCAGGGCAGCGGGTGTCGCTGATCTGCAGCCCGCAGATTCCGTCAGTGTTGTCTCTGAGGAAAGGCTTGTTAGGGCAGAGAAAGTGAATTTCTTTGGTCAATGTGCACACGTACGGGTTCGGAGCTTAGGACGGCTTTGTGTTGCTGTCGTTGCAGTCAACCCCGTCCGGCGTGTGGATCTTGATGTGAATGTTACTTTTCAAAATATGACCTTGACAATGTTCTTGAGCCGGTAGATTCGGCTTGACTCTATGATGGGCAAGTTCAAGAGAAACCCCCCCCCCCCCCCCCCCCCCCCCTTCTCTGCTTGTAGTCGACGCAGAGAGGGATGGCACTACCCAGAGAGTAGGAAAGGTGTATTTGTAAAGAGTCAGTTGGCGTGGTGATGGCGGACGCCAGCACGGTTTTCACTAGGCTTAAGGGTATCAGGTGCGGTGGAATTCTACCCAAGGCGAGGCTGTCGATGGAGGAGTTCACCCCCTACAGCAGGTTTGTCATCAGGCTGTTACCAGCTGAGTTTAAGCAAAGTCATTCTGGAAGACAGTAAACAGCTGTTTCATGGAGTGAGTGTTGGAGTGCATGGGGTTCAACGCTGTGAGTGTTGAAAGTTACCACAGTTCCCTTTAGTGTCTTGTCGGTGGTCTGCAGGGATGCACTCTGTTGTGAGTGCTCTTTTATCTGTGGAATCTCAGTCTGAATTTCGGGTACATGCCGTCCCACGTTGGCGGGGTTTGCTGCATTCGTGCTGGACATACAAGTGTTAAACAGAGTTCTGACGGCAGTGCGGCGGTGGTTGTGGCCACCTGGCTCCGCTAGCATGACAGTCATTTTCTCAAGTTGCTTGAGCATGTGTTCAACCACGGTCTCAGCGTGAGTGCGGGAGTCCTTTGTCCATCGGCACCTACCCAGCTGTATTGTGTTGTTACGCTGGGGTAGTGTGTTCTGTAGGCGTTGTGAGGATCAGGTGGCACATTCACTTTCTGAGTGCGGGTCCGGCAGAAAAGGAGTCCTGGTGCCAGATCTGGTGAGATGTCCGATTGCGGTTGCCCTCTGGTTGGCTGGAGGCACAGCAGCATCCTGGTAAAAGTGAAAGGGAGAGAGAAAGAGAGAAAGGGAGGAAAACTTTCGCCGGTATGCCACTAGCTTCGGTGTCTTGCAAGTGTCTCTGGTGCTGCGGCGTGCAGCGGCATACATTGGCATTACCCCCCTTTTGCACTGTGGCATCAAAAGCTGTGGCGCGGTGATGGCATCAGGTGCAGAACGCTGAATGTTGTTGAGTGCACGCAGCATGTGCTTGTTGACGCAGGTTGTCTGGAGCACCTGTTGTTGGTTTGTGCAGACGGCATCCGTGGGTGGTTGGAGGGGTATGAGTGGAGGTTTCTCATAGTGTCCATTGTTTTGTCAGTCTTTGGTAAGCTGAAAGGTTAAGGTCAGGTGAAGCAGGGGCTCTGTGACTTTTGTCACACTTGTGGGGAGAGACTAATGCATGACCCTAAAAGTTCAGAACCACGGTTTAACGGGTTCACTAGGTATGTAGCATAAAGCTAGGTGTTTTACGTGTGGCTAGCTAGTGAAGTGTGTCTTGTATCCCTATTTTAGCTGTGGATGTTAGGAGGGCAAGACTTTATGTGGTTTCGAGAGTATGTCCTGAAAAGGGCATAGTCATGGTTCACTACGGCTTGACGAAGTGAATGATAGGGGGAAAAAAAAAAACAGCTGTCCTATTTGAATAATGCTTATTATCAATTCTCTGGACTATAGTTGTGCCCTAGTAAAGTGCTGAAATACTTGTGTTTCAGGGTCACAAAAATGAGTGCGCTTGTTGAAAATAAACACAATCACAAGTAAAGGTGTCTCTGTTTCCTTTCTGGGCCCTATGGGGACTGGAACCACATTTGAATAAGAGAGGAAATAAAAGTAAATCATATAGATGATCGAATAGCCAAGGGAATAGCTGAGTGCTATTATTATCAAAGTCAAAGAAATTAAAGACTTAACGAAGAGCCAAAAAAAAAATTTTAAAATTAAAAGCGAAAAGAAATAAAAGTGATCAAAACTACGGGTATGATCTTAAGGCGAGAACAATCAGTGGCCTTAGTGACTAAACTTTGGATTTACCTGGGTCAACACTTCATAGTGGGTTACGGCGGTCGCGTGTTCCAGACCACATCAAAGGGTTAGTCACCTGCCGATGAAAATCCCTATTGCTATATGAATTCTTCTCTAACTACACAGTTTACATGTAGTTAAACTTAAGTTTAATTAACAGGTCATCTGCGAAGTTATCCTCCGACAGTTAGGAAGGACTATGCCTGAACTAGGGAAGGTAAACTTTAGCTAAGAGGAATTGCAAACACGGAAAGTGAATAATTAGAAACCCTAACCGATGTTAAGGAAAGTATTTTAGAATACGTTACATTGTGTGAACACAAGCGGTGATTAAGGGTTGTAGCGACACTGACTTGTTTGGGGAAATTATTTAACTCAAATGGGGAATATTATTCATTAGATAATGAATATGTAATCGCATACATAAATTAAATTATCCCAAAGAGGGAATGGACTAAACATTACCATATATGAACAATTAACACGATTGATCGTAGTAATTATTGATATATAGGTCAGTTAAGTCAGATTAATTTTCAGAGTAAATTTACATGTGATTCCAAATTAGTTTGTCATGCATTTCGTTTCGTCCTGCGAACCGGAGATGAAAACTTCCTTATATCACAAGATTACCTGCCTGTATACCGAGTGAATACTTTCCGCTGGCCACACGGAAGTATCTGCTCGTATACAGCACTTTCAGATGTTTAAAATAGTTAACCGAGGTAGAGCTTTGGTAACTTTACAGACCTTTGACATATTACAGAGACTTCAATCATGGGACAATGAGACAGATTCGATTCAAAGGATTATGGAATTTAATAACACAATACTAAGGGTTATATAGACTACTAAAAATCACACAGGAGTAAATAATATGCATATCAAAACAAACAATTAATACAGGATTGCAATATGACGTATTTAAAAAGACACAGTTAGAGTGAGAGTGAGAGAGAGAGAGAGAGAGAGAGAGAGAGAGGGAGAGAGAGAGAGAGAGAGAGAGAGAGAGAGAGAGAGAGAGAGAGAGAGAGAGAGAGAGAGAATGAGAATGAGTGTGTGAGTGTGTGAGAGAGAGAGAGAGAGAGAATGACAGAACAATTCAAAACAGTTCAACAGAGACCCAAAGGATTCCAACATTAATCTAGACAACTTTAAGCAGCACTTAATTGAGATTTGTACGTTACTTGATTTAAACACGGTCCCTTTGTGTTGAGTTGTGTTACAAAGGCAGCGTGGTTGGAGTTGTCTGGCAAGTCTTCCGGTAGGAGGCAGATGTTTGCAATTGCTTCAGCTGCGGCCCGTACGAGAGGCGATTAATCTTAAACTTGTTTCGTTCTTGAATGAAACCGAACTATCAACTGAGGTAGATCGAAAGAAAGCAACTTAGATTTAAAACAAAGTAGAAAAACGACGAAGAAGGAAAACTCCGGCTGGAGTTTAGCAGGAAAGTTTAGGAATCTCTCTCTGGCGTAGGAAACTGCCCAGAGGATAAGGTGGCGGTCTATTTTGAAGGGGCGAGGGACACGCCTTTCTCAGTGTTTGATCCAACCGTTTTGCAGGAGGGCGGGTCGGCAGACCTTGTGATTCACGCCCTCCCGGATCATGTGCATAGGGGATAAAACTTGTTCGAAATACACTTCTAAACTAGTATTAATAAAAGCATGCATCATATTACATTCTGGGTTGATGATTCAATCTTCTTTGATTATTCTGATTACAACCATACCAAATTCGGCATTCCTAGGGCTTAGTGAAATGCAGATACATGATTTTCGTGATTAAAACGGATGTTAAATTAATCACATATCATAAAAGCTTACGGTTATACCAGTTTTTGTCACCAGGGAATCATGAAAACACAACCACAAAACATTATACATTTACAAAAGGGGATTTTTTGATCCCATGTGTTCCGAGTGTTCCGTGTGTGTAAATGGGTGTTCAGAAATTCAACCAGCGTTGGTCACGCGGTGAACTCGCGACCAGTCCCGTAGGAGCGTGTGTGCTTCGAATTTGATGAGTTTAAGCAACTGCTACAATGGCCAGTTGTCTAATCTTACAATTCTCTTTTGTGTGTGTGTAAGCGAAAAACCCCAAGGGGGCTTCCAGTGTGTGCGCTTATCTGAATGGACAATGTTCGTCTTGTCACCTTCGGAGGGGTTCTTCCACGTGATTCTGATTCCAAGAGGGGCCCTTTGGTCACATGTCTGTGTCATATGTGATAAGCAATGCATTTCTTTGTTTAACCATTCGTGGCAAAGCCAGTGTGTGTGTAAGAGTCAGTAATTCAATCAAGTCCCATGCCCTTTACTTTTGTCATAGTTTCTGAATTAAAAGAATGCAAAACCAGCAGTTTAAGAAAATGGCAGATCTGACCATGGCTACATTCCCCCTTTGATGGTTCGACAGGACCCGTGGGAGTGGACCTCGTTGGACCATCACGATTGCCTTGGTCAGATGGCAGGCAAATCATGGAGGTCGGACTCTGCAGATGATGGTTAGGGCTGAGGGCTCAGCTCTATGAGGTCCTCCGCGTTCGCTAGCGGGGAGTCTTCTTTCCGAGGGGTCTTACGGAACCCCACGGACATGGCTTGGGTGAACCTGGCTGTAGAGGCTCGCATCTCGTTGACTCGTCGGTACAGGACGTAGGCAAGGCCCAAGGTTAGGGCGTGTCCGATGATCGTTGAAATGCACACGGCAGTGTCAGCGGCGGTCGATGCTTGGACGACTGGTGAGGCGTTCAGGATAGGCATTCTGGACAAGGCTTGGAGGGCGGTGTCCAGGGGAGCGATGTCGACGATCTGTGACCCCCCTTCCTGAATCCATTTCTCCAGCTCTGGGTCGAGGGTGAAGTTGCGATCCTTAAAGAAGGATGGAATCTCTAGTTCGGATTGGTATTCTTCACTAGGGAGGTGGTACAAGGCTAGGTCGTCCAGGTGGAGGATGGCTCCTCGTGGAACTTGGATCCACATGGTCTGGTTCAGCAGGTTGACACGCGTAGCGTTGTCGTGTTGGTCGTAGGTCAGTGTCGCTGACCGTACTGGGGTGTTAACGAGCCATCGATTTCCCACAATCTCGGCTTGCGTCTCGGTGACTTGGCTGCGGGGTTTAGCATCCGCCGGGCAACGTGCGTCGCTGGCCAGATGTTGCAGGCCGCAGATCCCATCAGTGTTGTCTCTGAGGAACGGCTTGCTAGGGCAGAGATAGTGGATATCTTTGGTGCGGGTGCACATGTGCAGGTTTGGGGCTAGGTACAGCTGAGGGTCACTGTCGTGGTAGGCTACCACGTCAGGTGTCCGCACCTTAAAGTAGGTATTGCTCTGCCAAAATCCCACGTTGACAATGTCTTTGAGTCGGTAGATTCGGCTTGATTCTATGATGGGTAAGTTCAAGAGGAAGCCTACCTCTCGCTGTGCGGGGTCAACGTACAGTGGAAAGGCACTGCCTAAGGAGTAGGCAAGGTGGGTTTGGATCGGGTCAATGGGTGTGGTTATGGCGGAAGCCAGCACGGTTTGTACCAGGCTTAGGGGTATCAGGTATGGCGGGATCCAACCCATAGCTAAGCTGTCTATGGAGGAGCTTACTTCTCGGAGCATGTCGGTCATTAATGCCGTGACCAACTGTGTTTGGGCAAAGTCATTTTGGAAAACTGTGAACATCTGATTCATGGAGCTCACAGTCTGATTCAGCATGACGCTGTGAGTGTTGAGGATCGTCACGGTTCCTCTCAGTGTCTTGCCAATGGTTCGCAGGGATTCGCTCTGTGTGGTGAGTTGTTCTTTCAACTGTGGAAGCTCGGTCTGGATTTCGGCCACGTGTCGTCGCACCGTGGCTATGTTCACGGCGTTGACACTGGACATGCCAATGTTGAACAGCGTGCCCACGGCCGCAGCGGCTCCGAGCAACGCTCCCAGGAACCGTTTGGAACGTTTGTTGTGTCCTCCCAATTCCGCTTGGGTGACGGTCATCTTCTCGAGTTGGCTCAGCATGTGCTCGACATCGGCTTCGGCGTGGTTGAGGGCGGCTTCTGTCCACCGCGCACCTGCCCAACTGTACAGTGCCACCGAGCTTGGGTAGTGCGCCCGGTAGACATTTCGGGGGTCCAGTCGCACATACACTTTCTGTGTGTGCGTTCGGCAGTTAGTGATCAGGAGTCCTGGTTGGTCCCTCAACACGATGCCCGAGGCCGGTCCTGGTGAGATGACGTCGGCTGGCGGCTGGCCTCTGGTCGGCTGAAGGCACATGAGGACGATCAACAGCAGCATCCTATTACAGGCAAGAGAGAGAGAGGTATGGAGGAGCAGGGGAGAGAGAAAGGCACAGGTCAGCGAGGTTTGTCCCGGGTTGTGTGAGACAGTCTTTCGCTGCGATGACGGCGGTTGAGTTTTAGCTTGCATTGGCCCCTCCCTGTCTGTCCCTGCTAGTGGCCACATGTCTTTTGATCTGATTGCGGTGGACCCATTTGAGAACTGGTTCTCTCTGTCCCCGTTTTAGCTGGATTTGGTATGCAACGGGGGAGAGTTTGTTCACAATCTCGTGAGGTCCTGTCCAGTGGGGCAGGAGCTTCTTTGACAGCCCCTGTGGTGGCGGGGCGAAGATGTAATACAGGACTTTGTCGCCCACATTGAACTCGTGGTGAGATGCCTTTTGGTCATAGTATGCTTTCTGGCCTTCAGCGCTGCTTTTCAGGTGTTGCTGGGCGAAAGCGAAAGTTCTTTTCAGGTGTTTATGGAGCTCGTCCAGGTACTGGAACATGGTGTAGGCGGTGACGAGGTTGTGGTCTCCCGGTTGGTACAACAGGTGTAATGGCAGAGTCATCTGCCGCCCGGTCATTAGTTCGAATGGGGACACCCGTGTTGATTCCTGCGGTGTGGCTCGGAGGGCCATCAGCACAAGGGGGAGTTTCACATCCCAGTCTTTTTGGTTTGTCGATACATACTTCCTTAGCATGTGGACCACCGTCTGATTGGACCTTTCGACTTGCCCAGATGATGTTGGCTGGTGCGAAATGTGCAGTCTAGCTTGTACCCCTAGGCATCTCCAGATCTTTTGCATGATCTCGGCAGTGAAGTGGGTACCTCTGTCTGAGTTGACTCTTAGTGGCAATCCGAACCGGGAGAAGATGTGGTTCATCAGGAGGTATGCCGTTGTTTGGGCAGTGTCGTTAGGTGCTGGCAGACACTCTACCCACTTGGTAAACTGGCACACCACCGTGAGAAAGTACTTGTTGCCTCTTGTTGACCTGGGCAGGGGTCCTACCCAGTCGATTTGGAGGTCTGACCATGGGAACGTGATTCCTCTGCGTTGCAGTGGGGCTCTGTGATTTGGGTTTGCTGGTTGGAATTGACAGCAGACCAAGCATTCTCTCACATACTCTGCCACATCTTGCTGCATGCCTGGCCAGTATGCCACCTGTCTGAGTGTGTCATACGTGGCTCTGGTACCGTGGTGTCCAGCATAGGGTGTGTTGTGGGCGTGCATTAGCATCACCCCCCTTTGGCACAGTGGCACCACGAGCCTAGGCGGTGTGGTGCCATCGGGGTCAAACCATAGAATGTCGTCCCTCACACGCAGCATATGTCTGGAGTTGTGTAGATGTCTGAGGTATGAGTCGTCCGCTAAGGCTGTAGGTGAGATAGGGTGGCAGGCGGGGTCAGAGAGGTGGTCAAGAATTGTCTTTATAGCAGTGTCTGTGGCTTGCATATCCGCAATATCGTTGTTAGAAATTTGCGGCGTTAGCGATAGCGGCTGTGAAGCTGGTGCTGTCGCAGGCAAGGGCCGTTTGCTGCGGGTTAGTACCGCCACATCGGGTGTTGGTGTGGGGTTTGGGGAAGACCACGGCTCACCGTGGAGGGCGCCCGCTTTGGCAAGGGCGTCGGTGTGGTCATTAAAGTCTTTGTCTAAGCCTGGCAGTTTTGAATGTCCCTTTACCTTCTTCCAGTACACGGTGACATCGTGTGTTGTTGTGATGTTATCACATTCCTGGAACAGGTGTTGGTGTTTGACAGGCTTGTTGTTTGCTGTTTTGAAACCATTTCGTTTTTCAGATCGGGAGATGGCACACAAAACTGAGCCTGACATAGTTAGAGTCTGTGCAGATGAGAAGTTCACTGAGGTTATGGGCCGATGCGATTTGCAGAGTTATGAGAATGGCTGCCACCTCTGCATACTGGGATGACTGGGGGCCCAGTTGGAAGCGTTGTGGTGGGCGTGGGTGGTTGTCAACCCACAGTACCCCTGCACCTGCCTTTAGGATGCCCTCGTGGTTGTAGGAGCATCCGTCGACGTAAGCTGTGGGCATGCCTTCGCACGCATTCTTGTCAAAGTACCTGAGACAGGTCAATTGTGGCTGTTGGGGCTCTGGTGTGTCTAGCATCGCAGCAGGTGAGTCGTCGGAGCAGTTCTGACATGCAGCCAGGCCGTTTCCCAATGCCGACTTGTGATTCTGTGCATATCGTGCCTCGACATCTCGTCCTTGTAGAGCCATTAACCACGTGGCTATGCGTGCATTGGTGACCACGCCGTTTCGGATGCGTTGGCTGTTGAGGTACATCACAGGCTGGTGGCAAGTGTCAATGATAACTTTCTGTGCTCCAATGTAGTTGGAGAAACGCTGTATGGCCCATACCGTACAGAGCAAAGCTTTTTCACAGTCTGAGAATTTACACTCTGGAGGGAGAAGCGTCTTGCTGGCATATGCGACCACCTTTTTGTCTTGATCGTGCATTTGGTATAGGCCCGCACTGAGACATTGGTCAGAAAATCCTGCTTCCAGGTAGAATTCCTTTTGAGGATCGGGGTAAGCGAGGCAAGGGGCTGAGCATAAATGTCTTTTTAGTGCCGCCATGGCGTGTTCTTGAGCGTCTGACCAGACGAAAGGGCAGTCCTTTTTCAGCAGCGCTGTGAGGGGCCTGGCGATGTCCGAATAGTTTTCGATGAACTGTCGGGAGTAGTTGCATACCCCTAGAAAGCTTCGCAGTTCAGAGACGTTAGTGGGCGGCTTGATGTTTTGAATGGCGTGGATACGGTTTGATTGTGGTTCGATGCCATGGGATCCGATGAGCAGGCCCACGTAGTTGACCTTGGTGTGGCACCACTGACCTTTGTGGAGAGCTATTTTGGCGCCGGCAGCGGATAATTGGTTCAAAACATAGTCTATTTCTTTCAGGTGGTCTGCCACCGTCGTGCTCTTCATGAGAACATCGTCCACGTAAATCAGGTTACCTCTCATCCTGGCGTCAGGACAGGCTTTGTTCAGGAAGATGTTGAACTCAGCTGGTGAGTTGGCGTACCCGAACGGGCATCTGTTGAAGGTGAACTGTCGGTTGCCAAATGTGAATGCCAGCTTGTGTTGGTCTTCTGGGTGCACTGGAATGGTCCAGAATCCAGAGGCCACATCGAGTGTAGAGAAGATGGTGGCTCCTCTGATTCGGGGTATTTCCTGTTCGAGTTGGGTCATGGGCCATCGTGATAACGGCACCTGTTGATTCAGCTTTCGATAGTCAATGGTGGGCCGCCATTTCCCATTCGGTTTGAGAACGGGCCAGATGGGGGCAGAGTAGGTGCTGTTACATGGACGGATGACACCTTTCTCAAGCATGGATTCGATGATTTCCTGCACTGGTTCGTGCGAGGCGATGGGAATTTTGTACTGCTTGACGAAAGTGGGAGGAGCCTCGGGATGCGTGGGGATGCGCACCGTGTGGAGGTTGGTAAGGCCACAGTCTAAAGAGTCTTTGGCAAAGGATTCTTTGAACTTGTAAAGGACTTGTCTTAGCCTTTGGCGGTCTGTGTCATTCTGAAGCACGTCAGCCTCTTGTAGAATTTGCTGCACTTGAGATTCAAAGCCTTGATATGGCTCCTCTGTCGATGTGTCATCAGTCGGGTTGATCTTTAAAGGCATAGCAGGTGCATTAGTCTCACTGACAGGCTGGTGGGAGACTGTGTACACTGCGAGGTGTTGGTCCTCTGTAAGCTCAGTTCTGCACACTTGGTCTTTGGCCACTGACATGACAGATGTGATGGCAATGAGTTGGAAGGGCAGCGTGAGCACTGTGTTGTCTGTGTGTCCTTCAGGTATCAGTGCAGGTGGAAGGGGGCCGATGACCGGTAATACAAGTTCAAAGTCATGAAAGTCATGGCTCACTAGCCATCCTAGCCTGTAGGCTCTGGGAATGCTGATGTCCCTTGCTGTGCAGTTGTTGAACAGAATGTAGACTATCCGAGATGACACTTCCGTGAGGGGTGTGGCTTCGAGTGTGAGTCTGAGGTCTCCACATTCAGGTGAAGGTTGGAAGAAACCTAGCGTGTGGTTCAATGTTTGGTTCCGTCGTATGTTGAGGCGTACAGCGACCACTTTGGTGTAGGCTGGTACTACTGTTGCTTGTTCGTTGATTAGGGTGCAGACTTCAGGGATGGTCTGTCCCGACAGTAGATTGTCATGATTGCTGGGAACAGGTGGCTGTATAGTCAATGGGGCCCATACCACTTTATTTAACATGTCCACATGAGCTTTGAGGCGAATCAGAACGTCTGCTCCAATGTAGACATCGTGGACTGGATCCGGGAGGATCAGGAAGTAATGAGTCAGACACCGGTGATTCCACTTTAATTGCAAAGCACAGATCCCTTTGGCAGATATCATGGATGATGGATTTGCGTTGAGAGGGAAACGCGTGCGTTTGCTGGTATAGGGCAGGTCAGGTGTGTTGCCAATGATGGCATTGAACAGCGCGAAACTTATGGCTGAATTATCGGCCCACATGGCCAAAACAATGTCTGTTGTGGTTACATCCTGCAGCTGCAGGTCGGTCCTGACCTGAGGGCAGTAGGTATCAGAGCCTTGGCTGGTTTTGAAAGTGCAGAGTAGCGAACTTGACCCTTGATCAGCTGTTGTGGCTGGGTCACCATGTCTGGCTGAGGGAATTCCCGTGAACTCTGTGACCTGACAGTTTGGCTCAGCAGATTTGTTTGGCGAAAGGGGGAGGGGTTCACGCACTTGAGCCCACACTTGCAGGTGTTTGAAGTCCAGTAACGGCTCGAATCGATCCAGCAGGTCTTTGCCTATTAGGAATGGATAAATGTTCATTGGTGAAACATAGACCGGATATACTAAACTCATCGGGCCGATTGCCAGGTGAATGGGGGCCACGTTTCTCAGCTGGATGTCGTTTTGGCTGTACGACTGCACATTCAGCTCACAGGTGTGGAAGTTAAGAGTTTGATTCTGTCTTTGAGCTTCAAATTTGAGTTTTTCAAAAAGTTCAGCTGATATGAGTGTGAGATCCGAGCCCGTGTCCACGAGCGCTTCGAGTCTCACCTCCTTTTCCAAAGTGATGGTTAGGTAGAGTTTGCGTGCCACACCTCTCTCTATCAGATTTCCCAGAAGTTTTGGTGTGGGGTCTGTTGTGTTGATCGATAGACAGTGTGGTTGTGTTAGGTGTGGCTCGCTGTGAGTGCAGATCACCAAGACAGCACTGTCTGGTACCTTTAGGTGAGCGCTGCTACCGTCTTGTTCAGGAAGTGCAGTGTTTTGTTCAAGAAGTGCAGTTGGCAGCCGGAGTGAACGAGGGGTGTTGTCAGTTGGTGATGCAACATTGAGTTCACTAGTCTGTGACTGACAAGCCGTGTTCTGGGCTGTCAGTTGGAGGGAGTGAGTGGTGCTGTCACTGGGTGATGTGACAGCGAGTTCCATAGTCTGTGGTTTGACAGTGTCTGTGGGGCCGTCATTGGGAGAAGCGTTGGGAGTGGAGTTGGCTTCAGGCCTCAGGTTTAGTCATGCGGTGTCTGGCTTGTCCTTGTCTTTCTTGTGAGGTTTCTTTTGAAGAAACTCCCTCAGCGTGCTCAGAAGTTCTGCAGCGTCAGACGCGGCGACATTGTCTCTGTTGGATTTGAGTTCCAACTTCAGTTTACCAATGTCATTTTGAGAGGGGTCTTTCAGTCGGTTCTCTGGGCTTGTTGTCCGGGGAGATGGAGGTTGGTTCCTTCTGGGTTGCCGGCCGGTTTCCCAGGTGCCCCCTCCCCTTTGGTTGTGGGAGGTGCGAGGCCGGTCCCAGAACTCCCCAGTGCGGCTGTTCTGCTGCCTGGGGCGGGCACCCCCACGACCGCGCTGACCTCTGCTGGGTTGGAATGGTCGTGTCTCTCTGTTGGCAGGCTTGTAACTGTGGTGCTGTGCGCCCTCTAGGGACAGCTCTGGACGGTGCTCAGAGACAGGGCAGATTGTGGGGTTTCTCACAGTCTTTTCAGAGATAGTCTTTTGTTTGGTGTAAGCTTTGTGAGCCAAGTCACGCAGTTGTTGGATTGACATAGTCCGTGGCTCAGCTAAAACCCCGAGGTGGTGCGATAGGGTCGGATGGAGATTCCGCAGGAACAAAGTTTTGAAGTTACAGTCTTCCTCCATCCCGGGCTCATTGCGAGATCCGAAGTAGGCTTGTCGGAGGCGGCCGTAGTAAGCTTGTGGGGTTTCTAGTCGGGCCTGCTTGAGGTCCATTGCGGTTACGAATCCGCTCTCAGAGTCTGGGTCAGAGAATTCACGGATCAGAGCTTGTCGCAGCTGCTGGTAGTCCGTTTTGACGATTTCAGGTTGCCTGTCGAGGAAACTCCGCACGTCACGGCTTGAAGTAATCCTGAGAAGATACAACTTATCCCAATTAGTGACGTTGGCCATAGTTTGTAGGTGAAAGTCAATGTCTTGTAAGTAAGAGTGAACATCGTGGCCTCCTGCTGGATTGGGAGTGAAGGTCGGGATGTTTCTAGCCAGCTTGTCCAGTTCTTTATGGGCTGTGTGGTGACCGATGGCCTGACCCCGCCCCTCTTCAGCTGGTGAAGGCACGTGGCGGCTGGCTAGTGATGTCTTTAGCAATGGGCTTTCGCCCCCCTTTTCAGGTCTGGGTTTTTGGCTGAAAAGTGCAGGCTCGCTGGTGAGGGGAAACGGAGTGATGGGTATTTCCCCCTCCAGGTCGCCTTGTAATTTGTAAGAGTGTTTGAGTTCTTTATGGACCAAGTCCAGTTCATACTTTAGATCATGTCTCTGTTGGGCAAGCTCGGTAATTTCAGTTCGAGCTGCGTGCAAATGTTTCTCACAGGCCTTGGCTCTGGCCTCTTTGTCTTGTATTTTACTCTCTGCTCTTTCTAGAAGGGCCTCAGCACGCTGCAGTCTGTCCTGGAGCTCCTCCGTGGTGTGTTTCTCCGACTGCATCCTCCTGTCTGTGTCCGTGCGCAGATCCTCCAGGGCCTTTTGCAGCCTTTCCACTTCCTCTTGTAGTTCTGGGGGCATTTCGTCCTTGTCTTTCTCCTCCAGAAGTAGCTGATCCAGACGCTCCTGTGTGTGGTCCTTTTGTTTGCGGGCCTCCTCCAGTTGAGTCTTTAGTCCTGCGATTTCCTTTGCCAGACTGGCGTTGTCCTCCTCCGCAGAGCATGCCTGTGCCACTAAGTTGTGAGCTAGACGTCCAATGATCCGACTCCATTCCTTTGAGCTGTAGGTCTGCGTTGGGTCGTTGGCCATTATCTGGTCCACCTCGGTGTCCAGTTCCTGCCGGGTCGGAGATTTCGGGTCGCCAGGGTCCTTGGGCAGACAGCCGGTTGTCATGGCTCGTAACCAAGCATCCAGATTGCTCCAATGGTCCGCGGGACTGGAAGCGCGTGACATTCTGACTCCCTGAGGGCAAGAGAAACACAACACACCCACAAAGGGCCGCTGCTAGCTTGTTTTGAGGCTAACGAGCTGTAGTACAGCCGTGCCGTTTATAGAAATGTGCCTAACTGTCGTAGACAATTTTATGCGGGTCAACGTGGGACCCGAAGTACTGCTTGGTTGTCACTATTATTTAGCTTCCTTGGGGGTCTCTTGGTGAACTGAAAGAAACAAAACACAAAAGACCAAAACAAAGCAAGGAAGAGAGGAGCGAGAGGGGAAACAAACACAAATATTGCAGTGGCAATAACACCTAAGTGAATTGACCTGCGCTGTAGTGTAGCCGCTAATAACTCAGAGGGTGTGTCTTCTGAGTTATTAAGAGGCAACCCTACGCTCAGAAAATATATCTGGGGAAATACCTAATGTTCTGTGGCTTCTGCTAAGTGGCAGGGTTTTTATCAAAATCCAGTCTTACCTGGGGTGAATTGAGGTCAAACCCAGCTGGCCTCAATGAGCGTGGTCAACTCTCCGGCGCCACCGAACACCCGACCGCCGTGACTCCGGACTCTCTGTTGCTCTGTCACGGTTACGCCCACTCAAACAGCACGTGACTGTAAGCACAACCTGGTATTCTCCGAGGTGTCAGCCGGCCAACCGCACTGCAAAAGTGGGTGGTGCACAGAACCCCGCCAGCAATGCTGACGTAGACAGTGGCGCATGCACCGGTCCCTGCAATTGACTCGTGCGTCGGCTTTAGTGGTTGAGCCTTTGGAGCACCAGGTTGCTGATGTCACGTTACTGCGTGCCGCAACCAATGGCAGGGACAGCAGACCCCGAGAGCCACCGCACGGTCAGCGTCAGTGACGCCAGTCAGCAGACCCGCCCACAGAGGACAACAGGGGCTCCCACAATCCACCACAGGTGCTGAGACTTTAACCTGTACACATGCACACGGAAAGAACAAGGGAGCTTAAAGTAAATTAAGATTTTCCTGCTTACGGCAAATTTAACTCACTTTAAACAACAACAAAAAAAAACAATTATTATTATTACTTCCTTTTTTATACTCAAAGTAATTCAAGTAGGAGTAAACGGAAACTACAATAGACCTGAAAAGGGGTAAGGTAGTAACACAATAGCTCTGAAGAAACTTAATTTAACCTGGAAAGGAAAAACCAAATTAAGAGATGAAGGCTTTTGCCAACTGAGGATAGCACAGAAAGTAATTAGTAGTAATTAGTTATTGAAAATATCCTAACCTGTTTGGAAGTTATCAATAACTTAGTGGGTCTTGGAGCTTCAAGGGGGGTGCACTTCCTTCCTGTGGTTCACCTTGACTGTTTGGTACAATTTAAAGTTAATTCAAATAGTTTTAAACTCCAATCAAAAAATAAGCCTGGGGGAGATTGACAGAATTAGAATGATTTCTTATAATAATCACAACAACCCTGTTGTTGTTAGCAATGATTATAAAATACTCATCCGGAAAACATAAATGAAAATGATTTCATACAAAGTTCAGTGGAAGGCTGATAGCTGACTTGAGAAGGTTGTCTGCCACTAGATGGCGTCCTGCTTTTCAGGGGGCTGTCAACTGACTGAACTGAGAAAAATTATAGTGAAAATTTGAATTAAAAAAAAAAATTAATTAAAAATTAATTTTATCAAAAAATTAAAAATAAAATAGTTCCAATCAAAATTAAATCCAGATATATTGGGGGAGGAGCAAAAGTTTTGTAAAGGAATCAGAATGGCTTCTGATAATAAATCACCACCTCACTACAGTTATTAGTAGCGATTATAAAAATAAACAAACAGAACAAAGTCATCGAGACCGGTAGAAATAGAAACAGGGTAGAGCAGAAATTAATTGAGCAGAAGGATGATAGCTGACCTGGAGGGGTGCCGCCGCTAGGGTGTCTGCCTCCAAATTAACTGTCAGTGATTTGAACTGAGGATTTCTATAGCTTAAACTCTAATTCACTTCTGTGAATTGAACTTAAAATAAAATGTCTCAGTCCAAAACAGGAGGATTGTTTTACGAACTAGCAAGCTGTAAATGCAAATATGTATTCAGGCAGCTTATTCACAATAATCGCAGTGGATTGGGAGGAAATACACGAGGGGGAACAGCGAGTATGGGAAGCAGATGGGTAGCAGGTCTTTCCCTGCTATTGCCACGCGGTGGCAGTGTCGCGCTCACGCGGCCCAAACTCACAAGTGTGGTACTTTGAAACTGATAGCGCCTGTGCGCGCAGGTTCCTTTCAAATATGAAACAAATATACCCACATTTACAATTATACTTTTCGCAGATCACGGCGGATCTCAGATGTCTTTTTAGACACGGAACAAGCATACGAACATTTCATAGTAGGCTATACCTTTTGCAGATCACGGGGGATCTCTTTGTGCTTGGTTTGCACAGAAAATGGGATTTTCTAACCGGTTTAGCCAGCTTTACGCCAGCGTTTTTTGAAAACCCGAAGTTATTCGTTGCTAACGAATTTAAAGATCTTTTACTGCATGGGAGATTCTCGTCCCAACATTTAAACCATATATACCGGTAATGTGCCTGTTTTTTAAGTTTTTCTTCGTTCAAAACAGGGCTTCGGACAGTGTTAGTGTCACAGCCAGGCAAAGAGAAAACAAAGAGTTTCCTTTTCTCTAAGCTGGGCCGTGCAACACTGTCTTTGACTGCAGTTTTCCTTTCACATCCAGTCGAGCTAAAAAGATGCCCTCAGGCTTCTTTTCAGCCAGATGCTGGTGTGTTACTGAAAGGCTTTTGCTCAGTTTTCGAGTCGACTTAATTACACAATGCAAACGCGCGTACACAATATTAAATTCCCAAAACACACATGAACATGAATCTGAATATTGATCCCACCGTGAAGTTTGTAAATGCCCGCATTCTCCACCATAAAATATGTAGCGACACTGACTTGTTTGGGGAAATTATTTAACTCAAATGGGGAATATTATTCATTAGATAATGAATATGTAATCGCATACATAAATTAAATTATCCCAAATAGGGAATGGACTAAACATTACCATATATGAACAATTAACACGATTGATCGTAGTAATTATTGATATATAGGTCAGTTAAGTCAGATTAATTTTCAGAGTAAATTTACATGTGATTCCAAATTAGTTTGTCATGCATTTCGTTTCGTCCTGCGAACCGGAGATGAAAACTTCCTTATATCACAAGATTACCTGCCTGTATACCGAGTGAATACTTTCCGCTGGCCACACGGAAGTATCTGCTCGTATACAGCACTTTCAGATGTTTAAAATAGTTAACCGAGGTAGAGCTTTGGTAACTTTACAGACCTTTGACATATTACAGAGACTTCAATCATGGGACAATGAGACAGATTCGATTCAAAGGATTATGGAATTTAATAACACAATACTTATATTATATAGACTACTAAAAATCACACAGGAGTAAATAATATGCATATCAAAACAAACAATTAATACAGGATTGCAATATGACGTATTTAAAAAGACACAGTTAGAGAGAGAGAGAGAGAGAGAGAGAGAGGGAGAGAGAGAGAGAGAGAGAGAGAGAGAGAGAATGACAGAACAATTCAAAACAGTTCAACAGAGACCCAAAGGATTCCAACATTAATCTAGACAACTTTAAGCAGCACTTAATTGAGATTTGTACGTTACTTGATTTAAACACGGTCCCTTTGTGTTGAGTTGTGTTACAAAGGCAGCGTGGTTGGAGTTGTCTGGCACGTCTTCCGGTAGGAGGCAGATGTTTGCGATTGCTTCAGCTGCGGCCCGTACGAGAGGCGATTAATCTTAAACTTGTTTCGTTCTTGAATGAAACCGAACTATCAACTGAGGTAGATCGAAAGAAAGCAACTTAGATTTAAAACAAAGTAGAAAAACGACGAAGAAGGAAAACTCCGGCTGGAGTTTAGCAGGAAAGTTTAGGAATCTCTCTCTGGCGTAGGAAACTGCCCAGAGGATAAGGTGGCGGTCTATTTTGAAGGGGCGAGGGACACGCCTTTCTCAGTGTTTGATCCAACCGTTTTGCAGGAGGGCGGGTCGGCAGACCCTTGTGATTCACGCCCTCTCGGATCATGTGCATAGGGGATAAAACTTGTTCGAAATACACTTCTAAACTAGTATTAATAAAAGCATGCATCATATTACATTCTGGGTTGATGATTCAATCTTCTTTGATTATTCTGATTACAACCATACCAAATTCGGCATTCCTAGGGCTTAGTGAAATGCAGATACATGATTTTCGTGATTAAAATGGATGTTAAATTAATCACATATCATAAAAGCTTACGGTTATACCAGTTTTTGTCACCAGGGAATCATGAAAACACAACCACAAAACATTATACATTTACAAAAGGGGATTTTTTGATCCCATGTGTTCCGAGTGTTCCGTGTGTGTAAATGGGTGTTCAGAAATTCAACCAGCGTTGGTCACGCGGTGAACTCGCGACCAGTCCCGTGTGAGCGTGTGTGCTTCGAATTTGAAGAGTTTAAGCAACTGCTACAATGGCCAGTTGTCTAATCTTACAATTCTCTTTTGTGTGTGTGTAAGCGAAAAACCCCAAGGGGGATTCCAGTGTGTGCGCTTATCTGAATGGACAATGTTCGTCTTGTCACCTTCGGAGGGGTTCTTCCACGTGATTCTGATTCCAAGAGGGGCCCTTTGGTCACATGTCTGTGTCATATGTGATAAGCAATGCATTTCTTTGTTTAACCATTCGTGGCAAAGCCAGTGTGTGTAAGAGTCAGTAATTCAATCAAGTCCCATGCCCTTTACTTTTGTCATAGTTTCTGAATTAAAAGAATGCAAAACCAGCAGTTTAAGAAAATGGCAGATCTGACCATGGCTACAGGGTTCAAGTAAATGATGCTAACTGCTAACTGTAGAAGTTATTATTTAGCTTAGCATAAGCTGGATGGACGCCAGGTTAGGTTAGTTTAGCTTGAGCTAGCTGGATGCTAGGTTAGGTTAGCGTAGCGTGAGCTAGCTGGATGCTAGGTTAGTTTAGCTTAGCGTAAGCTGGAGGGATGCTAGGTTAACGTAGCCACCTAGGCTGGTTTGTTTACAAAGTGACATCACAAGTTAGCACTTCCTGTGACAAGTCGGTGTCATGGGAACCATAGCATGTCAGACAATTCAACAGTCCCTAACGAATGTATGTACATTTTTCATGAATTATGCATGTTTAAACGGGTTAACAGGATGCACCTATATTTTAAGTCTTTCTAGGACTCGGTGTTACATTAAGTAAAATGCAGATGTGTTTTGGCATTAGCTAATTTTACTCATGGAACTCTTCTCTTTATCTTACGCAACTTATTCTATTTGTTTACAGAGTAAGGTAATAGATTTGCTGTAAGTCAAAGCTTGTCTAAGCATATATAGTTACGTCCCTCTCGTGCACGAATGCTGACTTTTCAGCGAGTAAACAGTTTTGATCGCTAGCTAGCTCTCGGCTTGTAGATGCAGCTAAAATTTAGGTGAATTACATCAAATGTAACAATAATTTGTAAGGCCTTTACATTTGTAGAAAGGGGAGCATCACCCAGGTCTACCTAGATATAACTTTTTCCTGAGCTTTCTTTGTTAGACACAGGTTTAGTCATATTACAATTTGGATTTCTTTTAAGTAAAGCAGAATAGATATCGGTACAGTTTACAAGCTGCTGAGATGGGGTTTCTTCGTCAAACAGACTTACGCTTTACTGCCGACCATGCTAAGTTTAGTTGGAAATCTAAGGCTATTTTACTTAAAGTAGAGATGTCAATTCCAGCTATCGTTTTATCTGCATTTAGACAAGCCAGCGATCAAAAATGCGTATTGCACGTTGTGTTCAGGTTGGATCGCAACGACCAAAAGCATGCCTGTAGGTTAACAGTAGTTTAAAACCGGGGTAGTTTTCCTACACTCTGGCGTTAAAGGGGACGTATGCTCTATTTGGAGCTAGTGTTTCTTGTAACCCTTCATTGTCATGGAAACTAATGTTTAGCAGTGTCATTTCAACCAGCATGTCGCAAATGTTTTTTTTTTTTTTTTAAAGAGTCGTGCCTCGTCTTTTGGCAGGTGAGAACACGTCTGTTCGAGATTTTCTTTAAATCAGTAAAGTTCTAATTTTTCCTATTGCAGAGTCTTGTCGTCTATTCTTAAAAGTTCTATGTCCTTATGCTGATCAGGGACCCTTTTAGAAGAGTCTTGCACTGTGTTTGTGCAGTGTCTTCTGGTTTTGCAGTTCAAAGTCAGTGGGGTTTTAGGAATTCTTTGTGAGGAGGCCTTCTGCATTAGGTCACGCATCGTTGAGTGGGCATGGCGTGGTCTTTGGCGAGCTGGAAGGTGCAGGGTCGCGAACTTGAACCCTGACTTGGTGTAAGCTTCTTTTAGCTTGTTAAGTCTTTTGGGAGCCATGCCGTGGTTAGTGGCAGGCCTCTCCCGGAAAGGCTTTTGAGTCTCTTTAAGTTCAGTCTCTGCTCTTTGCAAGGGGCTTCACTTTTGTCGGAGTTTCTCGTCGAGTTCCTCTCTGGTTCTTTTCTCTGACTGCTCTCTTCGGTCTATTGTGCAGATGAAGATCAGACAGGGCAGTTTGAAGTCTTTCCACTTCCTTCTTGTAGCTAGGGGTCGTTGTCATCCTCGGCTTGCATCCTTAGCGTTGCAACTTCGTGCTCCAGGGCGATGCGGCTCCTTTCGTGGAGACGTCCTTGTGTGATGAGCTGGCAAGTGAGGTTGACGTGTCTGACCGGTCTTTGTCGTGGGAGCTTTGGCTTGGTTTGTGCGCCGTCCACATCTGCGATGCTCTTGGCTCGAGGCTCTGAGTCACTAGCGTCCTCGGGCAGGAAGTTAGCCGTCATGGCCGTCAGCCATGTGTCGAGGTTGTCCCAGCGGGTTGTGGGACTGTAGGACCGGAACATACTGGCTTCACTGTGGGCGAGAGGAACACAACACACGCAGAGAGACCAGTGCAATTTCGTTCTACGTTTAACGAGCTATAATACGGGCTATGCCGTGTATGAAAATTTTGGTTAACTGATGCAGACAGTTAAATCATTCGGTGGGACAATTTAGGTAGGTCAGTATGGGCCTGAATAAAATTTAACAGGGCGGTAGCTTAGGGGTCACCTGTTGATGCTAACGGCTTGGTTTGTCAAACTATTATTCAGCGTTCCTTGTTGTCTCAGATAGGTTCTGTCTTCTAGGTGAACTGAAAGGAACAGAGCACAACAGAAAAGAGCAGTGGCAAGAGAGCAAAGTTTGAAGTAACATGCAACCATCAAAGATGGAAAGGTCTGTAATGAAATGGCGTCAATAGTACACAGGAAGTGTTACAAGGGAAGAGGAGGCCTAAGCCTGCGGTTTGTGGCTCGGAGAGGAGAAGGGAGCCAGACGCTTCAATGACCGGGGGAATTCATAGATTCTGTGGCCAATACTAAGTGGATGGGTTTAATACCTTTTTCTAGTTTGCCTGGGGTGAAATGAGGTCATTCGGGTTGGAGTCAGCATTGTGGTTGGTCTTCCTGTCATCCCCAAACACTTGACAGCAGTGTCCCGGGCCCTTCCGTATATCTGTACCGATGTGCGCCCTCTCACGCAACTGGCAGTGCCAAATTGGTAATGTGTTGCGGGCCGCACCAACGGAGAGATACGGGAAAGTCAGAGACTCGCGCTCAGTCAGCGCTGGTGACGCAGGTCAGACGAACCCGCTTGCTGGACCCCAAGCAGAGATGACTGTCAAATCACCACAGCACGAGAGAAATTTCTACCTACAAACACAAAACAGGATGAAGGACAAGTGAACCTCAACGTGAATTAAAGCTCTCTTTATCTCAATCAAATTGAGTGTCTATTTTTGTAGAAAAAAAAAATCGAAGGCAACGGCTTTACTAAAATTATGGTACAAACAAAAAGGAAATTATGACGATGTTAATTATCAGAGCAACCTAGCCTCCATTCAGAGAAGAGATTAAGTGCAGCAGGAAGAGCACAGGAGGAAGCAAGCTGCAGTGGCGTGTTTGGGCCACTAAGGGTTTGGGCCACTTCCTCCTAGTGGTCAATCTGGCTGACAGAGACCTTGATTTAAATTGCATTCAAACTGGTTTAACTACAATTCAAATCAAGCATATGCATAGATGTTAAGTAACTTCTAGAAAGTAAGGATACAGTTGTCATAACGTATCGAATCAAAATTACTAAAAATAATTTGAAAAAGGAAATATAGAAATAAAGCCATAAAACCATTCCCGACAGGAACGGAGACTTCATTCAAATTAATTTGCAATTTGTTTGTTTCAAACCAAATTTGAATAAGTGTAGGAAATTGAAGGTTGGCATTATATTTGATGATGATCACGACTATGATAATAACAAAAATAAAGCCAGCTGGGAGAAAGCCACTTCAGAACAGAATGATGTTAGGAACTAAGTGATGAGAATTGACTTAGCAGGGGAAGGCCCAAAGGGGGGGGGGGGGGGGGGGGGCTGCTAGAAACTGCTAGAAACTGCTAATACCTACTTTTGAATTTTAAATTCATAATAATTTATTTATTTATTACTTAATTTATTACTGACTGTGTAATAAATGTACACAGTCAGTAGTGAAATCATGTTATTAAAACTGGAACTTGCACATGCATTGAAAGTTAGAAACACAATTTCAGGAATTCACTGGAACAATCTGAAATGGTGCTGAGAGAAAATTATTTAGGAAAGGATGACCTTGTTACCATTGTCCACACGATGGCGACATCTCGCTCATGGAGGGTAAAGTCAGTACGTGGAGGCAGTCTGATACTGGGAAACTCAAGGGCGCGCCCTAGCGTTTGGCAGTAGCATTGCAACCCGCCTGCTTTCACATGTGACTGTCTCAGAGGACGTGCAAAGAATTACACGCCTCAATTGCTGCATCAATCAGAAATAGTGCGGAATTTAAATCTCGACGGATTTCTTTCCGGTTCTATATTTCACAAAACGGCGTGGCAGGATTTTTCCTACACACACACATAGGGACAACAGGAATTACACGTCTGTCGTTCAGATACAAATACATTTATCAAATAGCATTTTATGATTTAAAATGTTTTTAGGTTTTGGATTTTTCGATGCTATATTTCACACAACGGCGTGGCAGGATTTTTTTCTCTACACACACACATAGGGACAACAGGAATTACACGTCTGTCGTTCGGATCCAAATACATTTATCAAATAGCCTTTTATGATTTAAAATGTTTTTAGGTTTTGGATTTTTCGATGCTATATTTCACACAAGTGTGTGGCAGGATTTCTTCGCTGCACTACACGTAAATTGTGGACAACAGGAATTAGGCATCTGTTTTTCGGATCCAAATAACATTTATCAAATAGCATTTATGATGAAAAATGTTTTCAGTGTTGGATTTTTTTTTTCGGTGCTATGTTTTACAAGCACATTTAGCAGGATTCGTCGCTGCGTTGTGCGAGAGAAAACAGGAATTATTCATCTGTTTTTCGACTCCCATAACATATATCAAATAGCACCTATGATTAAATATGCTTTAGGTTTTTACAATTGAGTAGCTACGTCAATGTTTAACCAGGAGTTTATCGTTAATCTAACGATTATAATATCAGGCCTTTTAGGTTGAATTACAGGAGCATCGCTGTATTCAGATCCTCTCTCGCTCTGCTCAAAAGATTCTCGTTTTGAAAACAGGCTGATCAAAAGAAAATATATTAACATGTAAACGTCTTTACAGAGGTAATATCTCTTTTTTTTTTTTTGAACTACAGTTTACATTCAATACTTTAACCGTGAATATCAGTATTACGAACTGCAATTCATTTTAGCAATTACAACGACTAAAACGTTTAGGCGAATTTAGCAGTTTGTAATGTGCTCCGCTGACATGGACTGGCTTTTGTGCCTCTTCAGTCAGCCGGTGAGTTCGCATTGCGTTCACTCACCCGAGGCGCGCGTACAATATTAAATCACAATATAGACATAGATTGAACACTGATTTTTGCTCAGAAACAAGTTTAAAGTGTGCTTAGCATTTTCTCCACCATTAATGTAAGGATTCAGGGCGGATCTAATCCGTGGGGAATTTGCATATCATAATTAATATTTGGTAATTAATAATTATTCATACATGTTTGGATTAGATCAGTCTTACATGTTAATAAATCTCCCGATAAGGGAGGATCTGTCATTCTACCTGCATGCGTGCATGTGAATCCCTGAAATTAACCACAAGTTGATTGCAGTTAATTACACGGACCATGTTTCACAAACAGGTAAAATGAATTAGCTTAATTGTCAGGATAATATTTGTGGGATCCACAATATCATCTTTCTTTATAGGATTTCAGGAAACGCAATTCTCTGGCCAGAAGAATTGGGTTTCCCGCCCTATCAACACATACTCTTTAAAGTATCTTTAATTCGTAAAGCTTGTAGCATAAGTTAGACCTTTGGCACTTAAGGGACTTGAAATTGAGCAAAGAGACAGCACATCAATCAAAATGAATATAATGGATTTAATAAAGGCATGTCTACTTATATATTTACTACGGTACGAGAATATATATATATTTACAAACAAAAAAGACATAAACAACACAATAAGACATCAATGAACGAGAAAGTGTGTGAGATATAGAGATATGGATAAATTACACGCGTGAGAGCGAGTAAGAGAGAGAGAGAGAGGGTTACGTTCACCTAGACAGTCAACTTTCCTGAAACAACACGAAAACACATTCTTAATGCTCTGAAAACAGGGTAACCCAAATTTACTTGCATGTGGAAGGGTTCTCTCATGTGTTTCTGCGTTCCTTGAGCGGCCTGCATGGTCTAGCCGCGTTTTGGACGGCAGATCTTTTGTTCTCCGTGCGCGTGCGGCCCGCATGGTTTAGCTGCGTGCGTGAGCTGAATCCTTGGTTCCGTGGAGTCACGTGATGCGGCGCGAGTCTTTGAACAGCGGTCGGAAGTCTTTTAGGTCACGTTACCAACGGAAATAGTTCGGCTCAGGTCATTTCACTTCGTGGAAGTGAAACAAGTTGAGTACAGAAAACAGATCTTAGGCTAGAAAGTAAAGAAAAGATCCAGGATAGGATCTGATCCCCTGAGGGGACATCCGCGTGAATTACATGTTTCTGACGCACTGGAAAGTTCAAAAGAGGGTTGGGCGGAGCCGCGCTCCTACATTTATCACCTCGGAGAAATCCATCCCCTTCCTGTTCACTGGGCCAATCGGGGAATGGATGTTGCACGTGGGAACCCTGGTTTATTGTCCTTTGTTTGGGAGAACGTGCCCCTCGTGGTACAGGGGTGTGTTCCAGGAGGGTGTATAGTTTAACAGTTTGAATCTTCAATGGCGGTAAAACCTATTAAAAATACACTTTACTTTATATCTCTGTGCATATTCAGATAGCCCGTTCCATGAGCATTTTAGAGGTGTCAAACACATCAAATGAAAGTCAAAGGAAAAATACAGAGGTATTTAATATGCATAAAGAAGGTATTTCTAATGTCTATTTATGCCGTGGCCAAACAAAGATATTTCACTGTGACATGGGGAAAAACACATATACATTTAACAAAATATATTTAATGGTTTTTATGTCTTTACCCAACAGAAATGTCCGTCTCTTTGTTCAGAGACATTCTGCGACATTCCGATGGGTTATAAAGTCTCGTAATAGGAGCTTCCCTCGTGTGTTGGGGGAGGGAAGGGTTCATGTGTTTGTGTGTGTTTTTTCAAGTTCCAGGCCTTTTGGGGCTAAAGGCTTTGGGCTTTTAGCACGGAGGTATTTAGTTATTCAGATGCACCCTCGCCCAGTCCTTACAAAACCATTTTGTATTTTTTAGTAGCCTACTTCCACACTGTGTCCTAACAAGATACTATAAAGCGACAAGCAATAAGAGGCAGCAGAGTTTTTGTCCTAACCAGCCATTAAGTGTGGATAGACCAATTGCTTGCTGCTGGAATCCTGTCAAACCACACCTATTTAGAACAGACTTCTACAGTATTTTGTTCATTTATTTTGATCTCCAAGCAGTGATCTAACGGGGGTTTTTTTTTTAAGCTAATACAAATACCTCTCAAAGGTAAAAACAAATTGAGTCATTCTGGTTGGTTTTGAACCCCACTGGAAAACTAATCAGAACTCTTTTTTTTAACTCTTTTGTTTCCCATAATAGCTCTTTGATGATTTCAGCCCAATCATCGCCTAAAATAATGTGCTATAAAGGTGATGTTTGATTCAGATATGGAGATTAAAAGCAGAATGTTTGTGGTTCAAAGGCAAGGTTGTGCAAACTTTTCTTAGGCAGAGTAAGAATGCATACATGAAGATTGCTTTTCAGTTATCAGCTATCATGCCTTTCTGACAGTTATTATTTTCTGATTATGAATACTGTGGCATTCAATATATCATCGGACCGATTACAGTCTGAAAAAAATTCTTAAAAACATTAATTGATTGTCCACTGTATTATGGTATTTTTTTTTTCTTATATTTTAATTATTATTTATAATCAGGTGTTAGGTTGATTATTGACACTAGGTTGATAACTGCATGTGACTTGTGTTGATGGTGTATTTCTGAAATCTGTAGTAGTTAGTTTAGCCCGCACTCAGGTCAGGTCAGGCTTGTTGGAAGCTTGCTACTGGTAACATGTAAACCAGTACCACCTGTTCAATGGTCGAGCCACCGGCGACTAATCTGGTGAACTCACTGGCCTGCATAGTGAGTAGTAGGGTGGGTAGACACCCTTGCAGGACAAACACAAAACCTGTCTTTAAGGGCGCATGCACCTAAGGTCTTCCGTCCATCTACCAAGCCGGCACCCTGCTGCCTTGCAATCACGTCCCTGTAAAGACAAAGGCTAAGGGAGTCAACCCTAACAGAAAATCCAGGTGTGTCGTCAGCCTGTGAGGGCATTTGGATGGGGCATTGCCTTTGCCTAAACTTTTGTTCAGACACTGCGACTGCTAAGCGGCTTTCTCTTGTCTTGGATTATCCTTGCCAGGTGGGTGAACTTAGCAGAAGAGAGGGGCTCACTGGCAACTAGCAAAACCCAGTAAATCCTTAACAGATATTGCTAGCACTCCTTCAAAAAACTATGAAATCTCACAGAAAAAAAAAGAAAATCATACTGGCAGGACGTCGCCCAGGATAAAAAGGTCCACCCTAAACCTATTAACATGAAATTCGCAACATGGAACAGCTATTATCTCTCGTGAACTACTGAAATATAAGATAGACATTGCGGCTTTGAGCGAGGTACGCTTTCCTGAATCAGGCAGCATTCAGGAAGAAAGTGGCTACACGATATACTGGAGTGGGAAGCCATAAGGGCAAAGACGTGAGGCTGGTGTCGCTCTCGCAGTATCAAATCACCTAACCCTGAAGCTGATACAGGACCCTAAACCTGTAAATGACAAGATCATGACCCTCAGACTGCCGTTAACAAACAATCGGAATTGCACCCTGATCGTGATATATGCAACAACAATGAAGAACAGCCCGGAGTTAATCGAAGCTTTCTACAGCCAACTGCACCAAGTTCTAAGGGCCATCCCAAACTCTGACAAGATCATCCTACTAGGCGACTTCAATGCCAGGGTAGGCCAAGACGGCACCACATGGCTTAAAGTCCTTGGAAAGTTCGGCACAGGTAAGGTGAACTCTAATGGTGAGCTTTTCCTCTCACTATGCACAGAGTTTAAACTTGCCATCACCAATACATTCTTCAAACAAAAAGCTGCGCACAAGAACTCATGGATGCACCCGAGCTCACATCACTGGCACCTGATTGACTTTATTGTAACTCGCCAGAGTGACATGGAGGACTTCCTGCATACCAGAGCCATGCGTGTGGCAAACTGCAGTACAGACCACATATTGATAATGTCGACAACCCATCTAAAGATTAGGAAGATGATATTCAAATTTAAACAGCCAATAAAAAAGCTGGACGTCCTCAAACTAAAGCGTAAAGATGTAAGGGAAGTTCTTGAAGCAGCTCTAAATGAAAGACTGACGGACTCAACCGTTACAGTCTCTATGGATGAAACTTGGAACTCATTCAAATCTGTCGTCTATGAGACAGCAAAGACGACACTTGGGATCGCTCGTCAGAGAAACGAAGACTGGTTTGATGAGAATGACGAGGAGCTCAGCAAACTCATAAAAACAAGAAATGAGGCAAGAAACAAAGTGCTGAATAGAAACACCAGATCGGCCATAGCAGAACTCAGGAAGCTCTCTAATCTAGTGCAGAGAAGATGCAGAGAGCCTATAAATGATTGGTGGTCGAAAAAGGCAGTGGAGCTACAACAGCTGGCAGACATGAATTATTCAAAAGAATTTTACCAGAGCATGAAATCAGTATGGGGTCCGCGGGTCAACTACCCCGATCAACTTCTCGCTAGTGATAATACAACTCTACTAAGTAAAAAGCAGGACCTACTGAACAGATGGACTGAACACTTTAGCAGTCTATTAAATGTCCACACAGATGTCGACCAACAAGTCCATAAAGCTGTGAATTTGCTAAGTAGTAGTAAGGCCCCAGGTGCTGACGGAATCCATCCTGAGATAATCCAGCAAGGTTGCACCAAACTACTAGATGCATTGCACAAGATCATAACTGCAGCATGGGACTCCCGATCTGTCCCACAAGACTGGAGGGACGCACAACTGATTACCCTTTATATCAGTTGGCGACAAACGTGTATCTGGGAACTATCGAGGCATCTCACTTCTTTCTATCCCAGGAAAAGTATTTGCCAGAATTCTCCTCAACAGATTAGCAACCCATGCTGAAACAATCCTCCCTAAGGCCCAATGTGGTTTTCGACCAGGTAGAGGAACGGTAGACATGATTTTCTCCCTAAAACAGATACAGGAAAAGTGCATTGAGCAGAACAGGCCTCTCTTCGTGGTATTTGTAGACTTTACTAAAGCCTTCGATACAGTGCACAGAGAAACATTATGGAAGATCTTCCATAAAATTGGTTGCCCTGACCTGTTCACTGACCTGATCGCCTACCTCTATAATGGCATGAAGGCTTCAGTAAGCATGAAGGGGGAACTATCTGAAAACTTCGATGTGCTAAATGGAGTGAAACAAGGTTGTGTCCTAGCGCCAACCTTGTTTTCCCTCTTCCTTGCCACAGTCCTAGTTAGTGCTTTTGCAGATTGTGATAAAGGTGTGATGATATACAGACAAGGCCAGGAGCTGACCTCTTCAACTTCAAATCATCAAGTAGAACTAAACCCCTCCTTGTCCGGGAACTTATGTTCGCCGATGACATTGCCTTTGTCGCCCACTCACATCAGGATATACAGGAAATTATCACCCGATTTGCCACAGCGGCAACGGCCTATGGACTCAAGGGAAATTTAAAGAAGACAGAAATAATGTTCCAGCCACCCCCAGGCACCGACGAAAGCAGCCAAAACAACATCCAGATCGGAGGCGAAAATCTAACCTGGGTCAAAGAGTTCAAATACCTTGGGGCAATAGTCACCTACAACAACAAACTAGATGCCAAATTATATCTACGTAAGTCTAAAGCTTTGCAGGCATTCGGCCGACTAAAAGAAAGAGTGTGGTCCAACAAAGACCTCACCATAAAGACTAAATGTGCGGTATATCGTGCAATTGTTCTCCCAGCTCTTCTATATGGAGCAGAATCTTGGACAGTTTACATGACCCAAGCACACAACCTTTATGCCTACATGATGAGACACCTGAGACAAATTCTAGGCATTAAATGGTGGCACCATATATCCAACAAAGAGTTACTAGACAAAACCAACACACCTAATATGTACGAAACACTAATCCAGCGCATTCTGAGATGGGCTGGCCATCTGAGCAGAATGGACAATAGTCGACTGCTAAAACAGATTATCTACTCCCAGCTCAAAGAGGGGCACCGTGGCATAGGTAGGCCAAAGCTGCGCTTCAAAGACACAGTTAAAAGGAATCTCAAGCATAAACAGATCCCACTAGGCAGCTGGGATCGCCAAGCAAAAAACAGGACTCTGTGGAGAAATCTAATTCGAAGGAAGTCATCATCGGACATGATGGACAGCAATTGAAAGTGGTTAGTTTGGTGCAGGTACGGGGATATAGTGATGTGGACTGCTGCCCGCTGGAGCAGCACTCAGGTGTTGCACAGAAAGACTAGATTTTTGGCATAAATTGTGGTCCACATTGCAGCTTATTCTGGCCATTAACCACCCCCATTCACATATCCTAGCCAGGCGCAATGTGATGATTAATATTTCCTCTGCACTTCGGCAAAACAGAAACAATAACATGTCTCCCTGCATGAGAAGACTCTTTACCATAGAACAAATTTTAGGGCTGGACGATATGTCGATAAATCTATGATATGAGTGAACCTCCGGATTTAGGTCTAGCTACTGTATATTGTATTTATAGTGTTGTATAGCACATACATCAGTGCCACAGTGACTCAAGTACATGACTGAGCATTCAAAGGATATTAAGATACGAATCGTATAGAATACGATTGGTTGTCTTAAAGTTGTATTATGCTTTTTCACTTGTTTAACTTTAGTAAGTGTGTAATGTTGCTGTTTGAGCATAAAAAAGATTTGCAAGTTTACAAAGCTCAAAGTCCACTCCAAAGGGAGATATTTTATTTAACAGAATCCACTTTTCAAGAACTTCAACGAATCCGTCCATGGAATGTGAAAAAAGGGGACGAGGCCTGGTTGAGCTGCGTTAGAGAAGACAGTGTTGTCACTATCTCAAAGAGCAGGCACGTGCACACATAGACATCAAAGGGGGCTTGAGCACCTGCCCTTTTTATTCCTGGAGAGAAAGTGCCCTTTTTTCTGGGGTGCTTTTTTTTTATTTTTGAAAAATAATATATATTCCTGTTTGCGCACAGCTTCCCTGTCAAACAAATATATTTATTGAATAGTGTATCTAAATATCAGGCCAGGAGTTCTGAAGCGCTCCCTCTCTGAAGCGCCGATCAGAGTAAACGCGTCTGCTCTAGTGAGCTCGCGCTGCGCTGCCGTTTGGACTTTGATCCGAGCGGATAAACAGTCCGTGAGGCGCGTGCGGTTCAAATGAGTTTCGTTCCGCTTTTGGCACATAAACATTATCGAACATTTATCGAACTCGATATTGATATCGAGTATTGACGATATTGACTCGAACTTGATATCGTTTTATCGAGAAAAATTATGTCGCGATAATGAATGAATGAGCATATCAATTTAAGACGTGGCCAAATGTAATTTATGACCTTGTATGGAAAATCCAGACGTTTTTATGACTTTTTATGGCCTAAAATTCTTATTATTAAAGTTAATGACTTACATACATCAAGAGTCTTTCCCCCTGAAATGTAGAAATCTAAATTGGTGAATTTAGAAGAAATCTACAGATGCAAACAGATGGAGAATATTAGGTTTAAAACAAACTCCAATTAAATGTGGATTTTGAAGGTTTTATTTGATGATGATGTTACAGTCCTCCCCCAAATGTGAAACTAAGTCCATGTCACCATCAGGTGTATCAAATATATACTTGATTGAAACTAGTAGCATAGAAAACATTCACATTGTGGCATGTTTCCTTTGCTGCTCTATAAACCTATGAATACTAAGGAGACCGTGGTTTCTGTGTGAACTAATTATTTTGTAGACATCTTTTGAACATGAAACAATTGCGTGAGTTTGAGGAAGATAAAATTAATTAACTTTTTAATATTTTTTTTAAAAATGTCAGAGTTGTGTTGATATATTTTTTTGTTTAAAAAAAACAAAACAAAAAAAACTAATTATGAGAAGTGCCCTTTTTTTTTCACTTGAGCCCCTGCCCCTCAAAATGTCTGTGCACGTCCCTGTTAAAGAGACACTGTTTTTTTCCACCCCCTTTCCAAAACTCATTTGTTTAACCTTCCTAAGACTGACGAAGTTAGAGTGGTTAAAATGTATTTGATTTTTTTAATTGTAGGGCCTGAGGCTCGACTTGAGTTCTTGACATTACAGGAGACGGTGAAGGGCTGCAAACCTAAACCTATAAAAATATTATGTTAATCTTCTACAGAGCAACAATACAGTCAATTCTTCGGTATGGTATTACCAGCTGGTTTGGAAATTTGACAGTCAAATCCAAAACTCAGATTTTCAATCTGGTCAAGACAGCAGGCAAAATTATGGGAACACCAGCACCCCTCAACCCGCAGGAGCTTTCGACCAGGCAACAATCAGGCAGGCTAATATCATTCTATCTGATAACTCTCATGTGTTGTTTTCAGAGTTTGTGCTATTGAATTCAGGAAAGAGGTACATGGTTCCTCTGTGCAAATACAACAGGTCTAAGCACTCATTTGTCCCTCTCTCAGTTCAGCTCATAAATGAGCAGCGATGAACATGTGACTATAAATTCATTAAAGTACTGTATCTGTGATTGAATGTATCTATGGATATGATATAACATTACTTTTGTACAAGTAGCCTATAGAAAATGGTAATTTGCAATTTGCACAGCTCCTTGAGCAGCCCTAAACTTCTATGTACTTTGTTGTCTTTTGACTGTCTTAATCTTGTGCTTTTGTGGTGTGTCTCTGTTGTAACTCTTGCAGCAATTTATCTAGGTCCAAAACGAATTTCTCCTTGGGGAGACAACTAAAGATACTTTGACTTTGACTTTGAAACCTCCAACAGAGGCGGGGCTGGAGGACTGCCTGAGCAGGGCGGAGGCAGAAGAATGCTAGACAGTGCTAATATTAATCTCTCTGTTTATCTCGAGGTTTACCGCAGTCCATATTTACCGCCGGATCCAGATCTGATGAAGGACCTGCGTCTGGACGCGACGACAACGCAGTCCTGAAGTGTCACTAGTCCCTCCCTGTGAAGGCCTCCTTCGCCTTACCTCTGTACAGATAATCGCTGTCGGGATAATTCCGGTTCACGTGGCTAAGCCGAAGCGATTTTTAGGGAAGGACTATATGCCTGCGCACATATATTCAAACGCGCATACCTATAGAATGAACTCTTAATAACGCATGTGCACGCCATCTTTGCGTCGAGAGAACTTAAGAGTTCTCTTACGAGAGTATCTCTCGTACTGCGTAATATCTTACGCTATGGGGAAAATCTCTTTTCCTCGAGATATTAAAGCCAAAAATTATCCTTAATTTTTAATCAATGCAAAACGCTTTGCGGCAGCAAGCAGACATAGGCGAGGCGGCTCACGCGCCTATTGGCTGCTCTGCGGCAAAAGCAGCAGCCTATCGAGAGCGGCTCTGCGTGACGTCTTGACCAATGGGGGCACTTCGCGCCCATTTCGTCATGTCCCGCCAGAAAGGGCGTGGTCTCGACCTATAAATATAGCTCGATAAGGCTGGTACACTGATTTTCATCTCTTCAGCGAAGCCTCACGCATCGCTGGATCCGGAGTGAGAAGCCGCGCCATCGACGCAAGCCTTCAGCGGGACGAGCCCTCGAGCCTGAAGTCGCTGGCCTTCACCTCGCCGCCTTCAGCCGCCGTACCTGCTGCGCTTTCCGGCGTACTATATATCCTTTACTCTGCTCTGTGTGTATGTGTGTGTGTGTGTGCTCGCCCCGCGATTCACACGTCTATCATCTAAAAGAGCCGCGTCTTTTTAAAGATGCCATCCTCCTGTGGCTCGTGCCGAGCCACACTCAGCGACGGGGACTGCCATGTGATGTGTTTCCTGCCTGTGAGAGGATCATGCAGCTCTCGCGCTCGCCGACGGCGGCTGCCCTCACTGCGAGCTATTGCCTACGGTGACTCTGAAGACTCGCCTGGCATCCTTCAGCGAGACTGCACTTCCACCTGCTACAGTGCCGCACTGTAAAAAAGCGCCATACTCAGCGGGTCCCCGAGCCTTCTCCAGCCCGTGAAAGCTCGCCGGTTTGCCCGCCAGCTTCACCAGCTTCACTCGAGTCGCTCACTGACGGATAACGGCCGCCGCGCGCCGCCGCTTCCGCCATTAATGACGACGAGATAGCTGCATCTGTAGAGGAGACCTGCTGCTCTATCCTGGCGTCGGACAGTGAGGACTGGGCGAGCTCTGTGGACCTCCCCCTTCTGTCCGCGAGTCGTCAGGGAAACGGGCCTGTGGCTCAGTGGCGGAACCCGAAGCCTTCGCGCGAGAGACCCGTGTTCGATTCCGGCTCTCGCAGCAGATAGAAATTTTGTCTCGCCGCGGCCAGACTTCCACCGAAACTTTTCGCTCGTTCAGTTCCAGAAAATGCGACTGTTCCAGTGTATTTTGCAGTAAACAAGCCGGTTCCACGGCCCGCTTGCCTGCACATAAATGCCGTTTCCACGCCGACCCAGAAAAATCATATAAGCATTGTATTTTCTGGTTTTCCGGCCACAGCCGATGGTGTTATGAGTGTAATAAAATGCCCACAGCCCTCAGTCTCGCCGCGGCCAGACTTCCACCGAAATTTTTTCGCTCGTTCAGTTCCAGAAAATGCGACTGTTCCAGTGTATTTTGCAGTTAGCAAGCCAGTGCCACGGCCCGCTTGCCTGCACACAAATGCTGTTTCCACGGCGACCCAGATAAATCACATAAGCAGTGTATTTTCTGGTGTTCCGGCCACAGCTGATGGTGTTATGAGTGTAATAAAAATGCCCACAACCCAGTGCTCATTTCTACACACAAACACAGCCCGCAAAAATGCAGGGCTTGAACAAACAAAATCGCCTCATGTCGATTGTGAAGTAAACTTAGTGAATGTGCCCACGTCTCAGTGCCCACAAACACTACACACCACATGTCCCACGGGTTCTGTAAAAACGAAACCAACACACATTCAGTCAGCTCAGGCCGACGGTGTTTCAGTGCAGTAAATGTGCCCGCTGTCCCGCGCCCACATTCACTAACAGACATGTTGAGCCCCACGGGGCTCGCCCCGCTCTCTCTCCCTCAGCAAACTGCAATAAGGGATTTGAGCGCGGCCAGGCTATCCGCCGCGATCGGCGCGCCCCCCGCCTCACAAACTGTAAACACAGTGTCTGCGCTACAGCACGCCGGAGCTCCCTTGCCGTCACTATGTCACGGCCAGAGCCCAGATCTCATTCTACCCCTAGCTATTCACGCGAAAGTGTGGGCACAGTTTCCTGGGGTATCAGAATGGGTGCTGAACACTGTAAACACAGTGTCTGCGTTACAGCATGCCGGAGCTCCCTTGCCGTCACTATGTCACGGCCAGAGCCCAGATCTCATTCTACCCCTAGCTATTCACGCGAAAGTGTGGGCACAGCTTCCTGGGGTAACAGAATGGGTGCTGAACACTATAAAAAGAGGCTATTCGCTACAGTTCACTCGACGCCCCCGCCGTTACATGGCTCGCATCAAATCCACAGTGAAAACAGAAGTAGCAAATCTACTTCGAGCCGAGATAGCGAAACTACTGAGCAAAGGTGCTATAGAACCTTTATCTCAGGCTCAGAGCGAAGGGGGCCTATACAGCAGATATTTTCTGGTACCGAAAAAAGATAGAGGTCTCAGACCCATTTTAGATCTGCGACAGCTGAACAGAGCACTTGTGAAGCGCCAGTTCAAAATGCTTACAACCAGGAAAATCCTCGCCCAAGTTCACCAAGAGGACTGGTTTTTGTCAATAGATCTGAAAGACGCCTATTTCCGAATACAAATAGCGTCCCATCACAGGCGATTCTTGAGATTACACAGTCCTCGCTGAGAGCAGCGCATGTGCCTGGTCACCTGAATGTGGGACCAAACAGACTGTCCAGAAACAATGTCCCAGCAGGGGAATGGTCGCTGCACCCGATCCAACTGCTGTGGGAAACGTTCGGCAGAGCGCAGGTGGACCTGTTCGCATCCCACGAAAACGCTCAGTGTCCGAACTTCTGCTTGAAGAGCAGGGATGCGCTGGCCCATGTCTGGCCCCGCGTTCCCCTATATGCTTTTCCCCCTGTCTCGCTCCTGCCTCAAGTGTTGGAACGAATCAGGGAAAACGGATGCCCAGTGCTGCTCGTGGCCCCACTCTGGACAAACCAGACCTGTTTCCCAGTCCTGATGCAGCTGGCCAGCACTGCCCCGTGGCCTGTACCACTGAGGAGAGACCTCCTCTCTCAGGCAGGGGGCTCGATTTGGCATCCTCGCCCGGATCTGTGGTCCCTGCACGCATGGGCCATCAACGGGTACCCGCTAACCTCCCGGAGGGAGTGTTAAACACGATCACGCAGGCTAGAGCTCCGTCTACTCGACAGCTCTATTCCTCGAAATGGTCTGTGTTCTCTGCTTGGTGTCAAGCTCAGGGCTTTTCACCCGTAGACTGCGGGGTTACGGATGTGCTTTCCTTCCTTCAAGAGCTGCTGGATAAGGGCAGAACCCCATCCACGCTCAAAGTATACGTGGCGGCCATAGCAACGTTTGCAAAACCGGCGTCTGGCCAGCCACTGGGGAAGAACGACTTAGTCATGCGTTTCCTCAGGGGAGCTCGGAGATTGAACCCTCCCAGGCCCCCTTCAGTCCCGATGTGGGACCTTTCCACGGTGTTGGAAGCCATGAAAGGTGCCCCATTCGAGCCAATCCATTTGTCAGACATGAAACATCTGTCTTTCAAAATGGTGTTTCTCATGGCTCTCACTTCAGTGAAGCGCGTAGGGGACTTACAAGCGCTTTCGGTAAGCGCGTCATGTATGGAGTTTGGGCCTAATGACTCAAAGGTCATACTCAAACCTAGGCACGGGTACGTGCCGAAATCCCTCAACACACCGTTCAGGGCCCAGGTGATTTCCCTGTCCGCCCTTCCGGTTCTCAATGAGGAGAAGGACGCGAGTCTCCTTTGCCCCGTCAGGGCACTAAGAGCTTATGTGTCCCGCTCGTCTGGTTTTAGACAGACTGAGCAGCTTTTCGTTTTGTTTGGCGGACGTTCTAAGGGACTTGCCGCATCAAAACAGAGCCTATCCAGATGGATAGTTGATGCCATAGCGCTGGCTTACACCTCTAAGGGCCTACAGTGTCCCTTGGGTGTCAGAGCGCACTCCACGAGAGGCGTGGCCTCTTTGGGGCATGGTCTAGCGGGATTACCCTGCAAGATATTTGTACGGCTGCGGGCTGGGCCTCGCCGTCAACATTTATAAAATACTATAACCTGGAGGTCCCCGCCTTACAAGCTAAGCTTTTGGCGGTCTAGAATTCAGTGCGATCTGCCCCGCTGTGTCGGCCCAGATGCTGAGTTTGGCCTGCGTATTGCTCACTGACTGATACAGCAGCTCCACAAGTGTCAACACATGTATGGCCACCCAGTTGAGGCTGAAAGTGTTTTCACCCTGACTACGTGGTATAATATCTATATGATTAGCTCCTCTGGATGCTATTTTATAAGGAATGACGCTTCTAGCCCCTCTTCCTTCACTCTTCACTACATGCGCCCCGGGCCTCTGCTCTTGGGACTTTGGTGTTGGATCCCTGTATGCACGGCGTGTTACACTGTGTTCCCCATAGCGTAAGATATTACGCTGTACGAGAGATACTCTCGTAAGAGAACGTACTCGGTTACTAACGTAACCTCTGTTCTCTCTAGAGAGGGAACGAGTACTGCGTATCTTGCCGTGCTTACAATACGCTCTGGTTCGCTTTGGCGATGAAAACCAGTGTACCAGCCTTATCGAGCTATATTTATAGGGCGAGACCATGCCCTTTCTGGCGGGACGTGACGAAATGGGCGCGAAGTGCCCCCATTGGTCAAGACGTCACGCAGAGCCGCTCTCGATAGGCTGCTGCTTTTGCCGCAGAGCAGCCAATAGGTGCGCGAGCCGCCTCGCCTATGTCTGCTTGCTGCCGCAAAGCGTTTTGCATTGATTAAAAATTAAGGATAATTTTTGGCTTCAATATCTCGAGGAAAAGAGGTTTTCCCCATAGCGTAAGATATTACGCAGTACTCGTTCCCTCTCTAGAGAGAACAGAGGTTACGTTAGTAACCGAGTACGTTTTCTGTTAAAATGGTGTCGTGTTAGCGGCCCCATAGTTAATAACTAATGATCGTTGCGACGGAAGTGAATCAATTAAAACTAACTTTGGCTGGAAAATAACTTTATTCTAGAGCTGTCATAAACCCAAACCAATCTCTGTTACTTTAATTTCCTATCATCACTGTAAAGCAGCTTTGGAACAATCTGCATTGTTAAAAGCGCTATATAAATGAAGATGACTTGACTTGACAGGGTTAAAGAAAAACGACACATTCGACCTAGAGTGGGGAGAGAGGTGCTCTAATAATGTCAAATATGTGAAAAATAATGTATTTTAATTAAAGCTGCAGTCCGGCGTGTTTCCTCTTTGTCGCCATCTCTGTTCGAAATCTGCAATTGCAGTCATTCGCGGAATTATCAACTCTACGTGAGTTGTACTTCAACACCCTCGATACGACACAGCGCGGATGAATACCGTGTTTGAGGAGACTGTGCAGCTGTCAATCCCCGTGCTGATGTGGATACTGCCATTCAGAATCACAGATTATTCTTTTTGGAAGTATGACCAACATAAGAATTTTCACCGGAATATGTCATCTGAACTAGTAAGAAACATCCACCTTTGTTCTGGTTCTGACATTGCAGTAAATCGCGCTGATTACATCTAACAATCGCTTATAAGTTATCATATGACGCAAAACCGTGCAAATTATACTTTGTTCTCAAATTGTTAATGTTAACAACGTCAGCATTGCGTGACTACATGTAATGTCCTTCCGATATGTATCCTTGTTTTCGCATGGGTCCGGTTGCAGTCTCTTTTTTTCTGTAGCCACTCCGAAGACCGAACGAAGTCTTTTTACAGCGGGTGAATCTGTTGTCACTGGTGATTGTCGTTTGAAACTGTGAGAAAAGGCTATAAATCTCCACCTACAACATCCTCACACGCAATATAGTGTCACCGGGTGAACAAACCGGGAACAAAAACAATGGTTGACTCGTTTCCAGGGGGACGAAATGCCGGTGTAACACCGGGCCGGCTCTGTTTTTACCTGTCATGGCCGCCGATCATAACAAGCGCCAGCTGAAGCCTGTGAGTAGTGCTTCATTGAAGCATGTGCCGGCAAGAAAGGAGTATAAAGAGAGGGGCTCGACGCACAGGAAGGGGGGAAAATGCTCTGGCAATAGGAAAGCTCCACAGGAGTGCTCGAGGGGATGGCGGCAGTGACCGTGAGCGGCGGAAAGTGCGGAAAGCTGAGGTTTAATGCCTGATCGGTGTTCCATGTTGGGTCCCCCGAGGCATGCTCATTAAGTGAGTCCTTTTAGAAACCACGAACAGCAACGCAACGAAGTAAGTGAGAAAGTCACACAGAGGAAGAAGGAGAGTGACTGGCAGAAAAGAGAGTGGAAACCCGCTGCAGGATTCACGTGATCCACCGAGGAAAAGTTAAGTGCACCCCTTTATGATTCACCTCTTGGAGAAAAACACATGTGAAGATTGCCATCACCAGTGTACGACTAACCTGTGTTTGTGGGCAGAGTGTGTTATCCTGTTGACAGTAACAGTAGCGGCTGGGAAGATCGCTGAATCCATGTTTATCTTCTGAGTCCTATATTCTGTGGTTCATACATCCTATGAAGAAAAGAGAAACGAGTTGATTAATCGCTGTGAAGATAGAGTGAGTTTGCAGTGTCTAAAAGAGTGAATTAAACACGTGTGGAGAATTACAAGAGTGATTTATGCACGAGTGTGGTGAGATCAAACAACTGTCTTCTCTGAGTTTCTGACGGATGAAATTGACCCATAACTTTGAAGATTTTTTTCGAATTGATCTGTCCCCTCAGCTGTGTCCAGGTCCCTGAGATCGTGTGCTGGGTGCAGGGGAGAAAAGCTCAACACACCTTTAAAGCCACTGTCTGTCCCACGAGCTGACTCAACGAGTCTGTCGAAGAGGAAAGCCACTGTCTGTCCCACGAGCTGATTCCACGAGTCTGACGACGAGAAAAGCCACTGTCTGTCCCACGAGCTGACTCAACGAGTCTGACGACGAGAAAAGCCACTGTCTGTCTCACGAGCTGATTCAACGAGTCTGTCGACGAGGAAAGCCACTGTCTGTCCCACGAGCTGATTCAACGAGTCTGACGACGAGAAAAGCCACTGTCTGTCCCCCGAGTCGATTCAACGAGTCTGACGACGAGAAAAGCCCATGCCTGTTCCTGCTTTTATTCTTTTATAAATTTAATAAATACTTACCTTTTTAACTTACCTTGGTTGTCTGCCTCTGGTGTCTGCTCCTCCGGAGTGTGGTAAATAACCCTTGGCCTTAACATTGGTGACTGGAGATTTTTACGCGGGTGGTGGGAGAAAAACACTGACATTCTGGATTCGGACGGCAATAAAATCACCGACTAACCCCAGTAAATGTTTAAAATACTGTACGACCCCGTTGTAACAGTTACAGCCTGTTACAAGGCTTACTATTTTTTTCTGGGGGCTATCTTCATCCTAGCCACTTGGGGTCACTAGTAGCACTCCATGCTTGGTATAAAAAGGGAAAGTAGAAGAAGAAGTGTTATATCCAGTGTGATTTGCCACATGCTGTTGGCTGCTATTCTTGAAAAATCCTGGGGTGCTTCTTAATATCCCTCCTCGTCTCCTCGATCCTCCATCCTATGACCCGGAAACCGATCGAGCTAAGCCATCTTGAAGGACATCTCAATTCTCTAATTGCACCGCGAGGATCGAGGAGTGAGGAGGTTTCCAGAGGAGCTATGAGCGAGGATGCACAGTTGTATGCTTTGCGGAAGTGTTTTATCGACTAAACGTGACGCAAGTTTAAATTCTCCTCCCCCTTCACGTCGGTCCCAATCATTTTAATTTATAGTTTACCTTTGCAGTTTATATAAACCACACATCTCACATATTTCAACAGGGTATCTTGCTTTATTATTATTTATTACTAATTTCTTAAATAACCAAACTTCAACAACATAAGAGCAGATCCTTTGAGCACTGCTGATGACGCTCGAGTGATCAAGTATTCCAAAGTATAAAAAAACTTTCATTCGATTCCTCCGTCCTCATTTTCTTTCCTTGCAGCCTTCCCTCGCATCCTGCAGGGGGTGGAGCTGAGACGCGAGGAAAGGAAGCGAGGAAAGGAAATGAGGATGCACAAATAAGAATTGAGAAGGACCCCTGGTTTGGGAAACTGTTTGTTTGCTGCCCAAATGTAAGTGATGTTATTTCATGTTTTGATTTTTGAATATCTTTGATTTAGTTGACCAGTTTTTGGTAAATATATTGTTTGTTTATGGATGAGGAGGTGATTTGTTGTATTTCTTTTTCTTGAGGATTTTTGTGCTGTTATGTTACTCCTGCATTACTTACCAGAGGACCTATTTCCTTGATTCCCTTTGGAGGCAGTAATGCCATTAGCCAAGGAATGAAAATAACTTGGTAACACTTTAGAATACTGTATCTTACTTACTGCATAACTAATAAGGAATTATTGAAGAACTAGTAGGTAATTCTTCATTAACTACTTCTTCACTGCTGTTAACTACCAAGGAAGATGTGTTAACTAATCAGTATGTAATAGAATTTTATGATTGTGTTAAGTTACAGTTAGTTAATCAATAACTAATGTATTCTGTCATACCTCCTGAAGAACTACCATTAATTATCTATTAATTAAGGTTCAAGAAAAATAACTATGAAGTAACTACTAATGAACAGTCATACACAGTAGTCAATAATCCCGTTTTTTTTTTTTTGCATTGTAGTGGTGGAAGAAGTACACAACTCAAGTGCTTGAGTAAAAGTACAGATACCACAATAAAATATTACTCCAGTAAAATTATAATTAGGCCATTTTCAAAATTACCTTAGTAAAAGTACAAAGGTAATTAATTTTTAAAGTACTTAAAAAGTAAAAATCATATTATTATACTTAGTTCTTATACATTTTAAACTTATTTTGCACCATTCAAGTTCCGGCAATATCACGGTAGCCTACATTTTACAGTGATTTGGTGATGCAAGAGCGCGGGCATTTGCATCTTTGCATCAGTTCTCAGCTCCGCCGATTTGGTGCATTTCTTCTGCGAAATACAGGATTGTGTACGTTTTATTTAATCTATTAAATCATTACTGTGCTGTAAATCATTTTATTTTATGCAAGGCAACATACAAGGACACGAGGTCAGTTAGACTACCTAGCTGAGTTGGTCTTTTTTGCGTGATGGAAACGCATGATCCCTTGCATAAAACACATTATTTTATTCATAAAGATAGTAAATCTATTTACATCAGATGTTAAAATATGTTCTTAGAGCTGTTTGTTAAACGAGTTTAAATGTAGGCAGTATACATGTTAAAACAAAATATCATCTGAAATAAAGGAAGATATCATGTAGCTTAAACGAGTCGTAGTGTATTTTACAAAGGTTATGGATGATTACGTTAATAGTGGGTTTTTTTTTACAGTAAGTTTTATTTGAGTAAGAAGTATGTGGTAATTCTTTATTAGTTACTAATGGGTTCCCTATATTTTCACTTTAGAATACTGTTTCAGGTTATAAGTAATTCCTGAAGAATTATCTAATAATTCTTTATTAATTACTAATAAGTTCCCTAATTTTTCACTTTAGAATACTATTTCAGGTTATAAGTAGCCTAATTCCTGGATAGTTATTTGATAATTATTTTTTAATTACTAATGGGTTCCCTATTTTTTCACTTTAGAATACTGTTCCAGGTTCTAAGTAATTCCTGAAGAATTATCTAGTAATTCTGTATTAATTACTAATAAGTTCCCTATATTTTCACTTTAGAATACTGTTTCAGGTTATAAGTAGCCTAATTCCTGGATAATTATTTGATAATTATTTATTAATTACTGATCGGTTCCCTGTATTTTCACTTTAGAATACTGTTCCAGTTTATAAATAATTCCTGAAGAATTATCTAATAATTCTTTATTAATTACTGATAAGTTCCCTATATTTTCAGTTCCCCTCAGTTGTTGCCTAAAAAAGGTTAGTTTTGTATGACTGTTCATTAGTTACTTCTTAGTTATTTTTCTTGAACCTTAATTAATAGATAATTAATGGTAGTTCTTCAGGAGGTATGACAGAATACATTAGTTATTGATTAACTAACTGTAACTTAACACAATCATAAAATTCTATTACATACTGCTTAGTTAACACATCTTCCTTGGTAGTTAACAGTAGTGAAGAAGTAGTTAATGAAGAATTACCTACTAGTTCTTCAATAATTCCTTATTAGTTATGCAGTAAGTAAGATACAGTATTCTAAAGTGTTACCAATAACTTTTCTGTAGGAAAGACATCTATATGACCTCTTAAAAACTACAGACAAGTCTGATCTCATCCTGAGGAAATTGACTTTTGACGTCTCTTGTACCTACCAGTAATTCATTCTCCAGAATCCTCTTATGCTCGCCTAGACGCCTACGGTTGCTATTTATGATTGTTTGCTTGGCTGGTGTTATTGTTTGGCATGTGTTTTTGTAAATATCGTCTATATAATATCACTATATGTTTGGAAAGAGTTTGTGATCCGTAACTCATCAGTTCTAAGCAGCTGGGACAGTTATACCATGAGAAACTATTAGCGTCCGAATAGGGCTAAACTGACAGTATGCTTTCACTGGCCTTTGAAAGGGCTCAGTGGACCGCGCCGTTTTTCATTTAGCACAACTATTCACTGCAGTTTAAGCAATCATTCACAATCATTGCCATTAAATAGACTCCTAAGCCTTTACTGCCTAATGGTTTGCCAGCTGATGTATCTTTGATTAATATAATTAAAAAGCTAACAACAATCAGTGTAATTAGTACTCCTTCCATGTAAAGCGTTTTGAGTACCCAGAAAAAGCGCTATATAAATGTAACAAATTATTATGTGACATGAAGTGCAAGTGACAATAACAGGAGAAGACATTACTCACCGTGTTTGTTGACTGAAACTACTCACCACAGTTTTTTTGATAGAGTCGTAAAAGGCACAAGCGAACATGAGAAGAAAAAAAGATTAAAAAATCAAACCACGAACGCCATGCATACAGTTCAGAAGTTCACTGAACTTCATACAGTTCAGCTCACTTAGCACGTCGTTCGTGGTTTGATTAGTCGAGACTGTTTTCCAAAGATGGCTCCTGTCTGTATACACGAAGTGGACTGTCTTTATCTTTATCTTCTTATTAAACGGTCTGTACACTTACAAAGTTCTCAATGCTTCGTTTTGCATGTAGGGACCCTCATTATGTTACTGTGTTAGTGTGGGGCTATTTTGAGCCTTGTTAGTGGTATAAACTAGTTATACCACTATAATAAGTATTTCTTTTTACTTATTATATGCCCCCATTACTAGCATTATACACGCTAAACAGTTTTTAGAGATAAAACTCTTTACATTCGATTATCATGAAAACAAATCTCAGAGAACGGTTGACTAGGTACCAATGTTTTATTAGACCAAAGGTTCATTTTGCGCCGGAGTTCTCCTTTAACAGGCTAGCGAAATACTAGTGTATGAAAAGTATGATTAGGACAGTGAGTGGGACCATGACCTGACACATGTTGTCTAACTCCAATAGAGTTTAGGATGTCTGTAAATGGCAATCGTACTCGGTTACTAACGTTACCTCGGTTCTCTCTAGAGAGGGAACGAGTACTGCGTAATAGCTTACGCTAGGGGAAAAACTCTTTTCCACGAGATATGAAGCCAAAAATTATCTTTAATTTTTCATTAATGTAAAACGCTTTGCAGCAGCAAGCAGACATAGGCGAAACAGCTCGCGCGACTATTGGCTGCTCTAGTGGCAAATGCAGCAGCCTATCGAGAGAGACTCTGCGTGACGTAATGACCAATGGGGGCAATTCGCGCCCATATTGTCACGTCCCGCCAGAAAGGGCGTGGTCTCACCTTATAAATATGCTCGTTAGGCTGGTACAAGTTGGTTTTCATCGCTGAAGCGAACCAGAGCGTATTCCAAGCACGGCAAGATACGCAGTACTCGTTCCCTCTCTAGAGAGAACCGAGGTTACGTTAGTAACCGAGTACGTTCTCTTACGAGAGTATCTCTCGTACTGCGTAATAGCTTACGCTAGGGGAACACAATGCAACACGCCGTGCGTACAGGTATCCGACACCAAAGTCCCAAGGGCCGAAGCCCAGGGCTCATGTAGTGCATTATCACCATAAACTCACATAGAGTGGAGGAAGAGAGGCTGGAAGCGTCATTCCCTATAAAAAAGCACCCAGCAGGGCTATCATATGACAATAAAACGCGCAGCCAGGGTGAAAGCTTTCAGCCTGATCTGGGTGACCATACGTGTGTCAACACTCATGGGGCTGCAGTAAACTCAGCTTCTGGGCCGCACAGCGGGGCAGATAGCACTGAATTTTAGACCGCCAAAAGCTTAGCTTGTAAGGCGGGTGCCTCCAAGTTATAGTATTTTATAAATGTAGACGGCGAGGCCCAGCCCGCGGCCGTACATATATCTTGCAGGGAAACCCCGCTCGACCATGCCCACGAAGAGGCCACGCTTCTCGTGGAGTGCGCTCTGACACCCAAGGGACACTGTAGGCCCTTTGCAGTGTAAGCGAGCGCAATGGCATCCACTATCCATCTGGATAGGCTCTGTTTTGAGGCGGCAAGTCCCTTGGAACGCCCACCAAACAAAACGAAAAGCTGCTCCGTCTGTCTGAAAACAGACGAGCGCGACACATAAGCTCTCAATGCCCTGACGGGGCAAAGGAGACTCGCGTCCTCCTCCTCACTGAGAACCGGAAGGGCGGACAGGGAAATTACCTGGGCCCTAAACGGTGTATTGAGGGATTTCGGCACATACCCGTGCTTAGGTTTGAGAATGACCTTCGAGTCATTAGGCCCAAACTCCATACATGACGCGCTTACTGAAAGCGCTTGTAAGTCCCCTATGCGCTTCACTGAAGCGAGAGCCATGAGAAACACTGTTTTGAACGACAGGTGTTTCATGTCCACCAGCTGGATTGGCTCGAACGGGGCACCTTTCATGGCCTCCAGGACCGTGGAAAGGTCCCACGTCGGGACTGAAGGGGGCCTGGGAGGGTTCAGCCTCCGAGCTCCCCTAAGGAAACGCACGACTAAGTCGTTTTTCCCCAGCGACTGGCCAGACACCGGTTTTGCAAACGTTGCTATGGCCGCCACATATACTTTGAGCGTGGATGGGGTCCTGCCCTTATCCAGTAGCTCTTGAAGGCGTCTTTCAGATCTATTGACATAAACCAGTCCCCGTGGCGCACTTGCGCGAGGATTTTCCTGGTCGTAAGCATTCTGAACTGGCGTTTCACAAGCACTCTGTTCAGCTGTCGCAGATCTAAAATGGGTCTGAGACTCCCATCCTTTTTCGGTACCAGAAAATATCTGCTGTATAGGCCCCCTTCACTCTGAGCCTGAGATAAAGGTTCTATAGCCCCTTTGCTCAGTAGTTTCGCTATCTCGGCACGAAGTAGATGAGACACTTCGTTTTTCACCATAGTTTCGATGCGCGCCGTATAACGGCGCGGGCGTCGAGCGAATTGTAGCGAATAGCCTCTCTTTATAGTGTTCAGCACCCATGCTGATACCCCGGGAAGCTTTGACCACGCATCTGCGTGAATAACTAGAGGCAGAATGAAATCCGGGCTCTGGTCGCGGCAAAACGGCAGCTCGAGAGCCCTGGTATACTGGGAACACAACACCGTGTTTACAGCGTTCGAGGCGGGGGGTGTGCTGATCACAGCGGGCGGCCTGGCCGCGCTCAGCTTTTTTATGGCAGATTGTGCAGAAAAAGTGAGCGGGCAGATCCCGTAGGATTCGGCGTGTCTGTGAGAAAATGTGGGCGCGGGACTGCGGGCACATTTACTACACTGAAAACGTTGTCGGTCAGAGCCGACTGAATGTGTGTTGGTTTCGTTTTTACAGAAACCAAGGGACACGCAGTATGCAGTGTGAGCGGGCATTGTGATATGGGCGCGTGCACTACATTGTTTGCACAACCGACCTGAGTCGATTTTATTTGTGCTAGCCCTGCACCGTGGCGGGCTGTGTCTGGGTGTGGGAATGGGCACTGGGTGGGCATTCTTACAACACTCATAACACCATCGGCCGTGGCCGGAACACCAGAAAATGCACTCTTTATTGGATTTATCTGGGTAGCCGTAAAAACGGCTTTTGTGTGCAGGCAAACGGGCTGAGACACCGGCTGGCTCACTGCGAAATACACTGTGACAGTCGCGATGCTTGGAACTGACCGAGCGAGAAGTTTTGGTGGAAATCCGGCCGCAGCGGGATCCGAACACCGTCGCTATCCTAGAATGGCTAGGAAGAATTTGAGGCCTCGGGCTTGATCTCAATCCTCGGCCGGGGCCCGCGCTGAGGGGGGCGGCGTCCAGCAGAGCGAGAGCACGGTCTTTGGTCTCGGGCGTGGCAGCGCTGTGAAGCGGCAGCGGCGGGCGGTGCAGGCTTCGGCTGAGAACTGCGAGCAGACGGCTGTTTAGAGCGCCCTGCAGCGGAGCTCGAGCGCTTCGGAAGGAAGTGCTTCATAGCCTGCGAAGTCTTTTGTACCTCCATGAATCTGTCCGCGAAATATTTGACGGCAGATCCGAAGAGGCCCGCTGGTGAAATGGGCGCGTTGAGAAATACAGAGCGCTCGGCTTCCGTCATCTCGGACAGCGTCAGCCATAAGTGTCTCTCAGCCACGGTGAGAGAGGCCATATTCCGTCCTATGGCCTGTGCAGCGGCTTTAGCAGCGCGAAGAGCGAGGTCTGTAGCGCTTCTCAGGTCCGCCACACAGATCGCTCCGGGTCCTTCCTCGTCCAGTTTAAGGAGAAGGTCGGCCTGGAAGATCTGCAGGATAGCCCTAGTGTGCAGCGCTGAAACTGCTTGCCCGGCGGCGGTGTAAGCGCGTCCGTGCTTGGCTGACGTCACTCGGCAGGCTTTAGATGGTAGCGTCGTGTGAGCGCGCCGTCCAGCGGAGGGTGGGCAGAGATGAGACGCTACAGCTGGTTCCACAGGAGGAACAAAGGTACCCTCTGTCCTTCGCGCCATCCACCGAGGAGAAAGCAGCAGAGGCAGAGGTACGCAGCCTGGCGGAGAAGGGGGCGTTCCACGATTTCGTCACTTCCTCGTGAAGTTCCGGGAGGAAGGGCGCGGGCCTTGACTTTGACGGAGCCTCGTCATTTCCGAGAAAGCGTCCGTCCAGTCTGTTGCGCGGCGGTTGCGCGGGCGCCTCCCAATCGAGGCCGATGCTTTCCACGGCCTGAGAGAGCAGACGCATCAGCTCAGTCTCAATGCCGGCTCTCTTACCAGTGGTCTGGCGGGAAACGCTAGCGGAGGGGAGGTCCACGGAGCTCGCCCAATCCTCGCTATCGGACGCCAGAAGAGAACACGCCTCGGTGGGTTCGTCGAACTCGTGGACGGACGCGGCGGCAGGCGGCGGCCGTTGTCCATCAGTGAGCGACTCGAGCGAAGCCGGCGAAGCTGGCGGGCGAACCGGCGAGCTTTGGCGGGCTGGAGAAAGCTCGGGGGCGCACTGGGCGCTTTTCGCTTCTTGAAATAACCGAAACGGACCTTAGACAGGCAAATTATACTTTACTACACCTAAACGATCAAATACACACGAAAATATGTCAAAATGACCGGCTTGGCAAGTATTCACTTAAACACCATTTTTCTTAAATTAACGTAAATAGTTGGGAGAAAATATGTTATGTATTATTAGATCTGCAGATCTCTTAAAGTGTCTGCAGTCTAATAAACCTGCTGATGATTGTGCGACGATTATTGTGAATCAAACAACAAGGCAAAGAAAAAATTACATACAGCACTTGAATGAATAACTTTAGCTTTGATAAGCATAAATTTATCAATTTATACTGTGAAAAAAGTGTTACTTTATATTTAATTACTTTACTAGATTTCTTTTGCAGGTCATATTACTTAACTGAACAGTAATGTTAGTAGACCTTTTGTTAATTTTGTTTTTTTCCTTTTAAAACGGTAAAGGGCTCATACTGTCCATTTTTGCTTATTTTTGCTTTCATTAACATAATTGTTTTTACATAATCAAATGGAAGAGACAAAATGTAACTAAACTTAATTGTTTATTTCAGATGCTGTCACATATCATAACCTCATCATCTGCAGAGAGAAACTGCTACTCAGAATACACACATAATGAAGGACGTAAAGACATCATAGGGGATTGTGAAGATATTTCACTGGAACTTGGTCTTCATTACATCTACATCGTGCTCAATGTCAATTGTTATTTATTAATGTATTCAATTGTTTATTTGTTCTTGTTTCTATTGTATCTAATCTTATGTATATAAAACGCAAAAATGCCTGTATACTAGAGCAGTAATACCGTTAACTTTAACGATACCCATCCCTAATGGTGCCTTGGTGGCCTGTATACAGTAGCCAGTACAAATGTCAAACGGGATTTATCACTTACCCTAGATAATGTTACTTAAACCACCATTACGTCAAAAGAATTATACTACAAACCAGACGTCTGAGAAATACTGAACATGTTACTATAAATTGCAGCAACACCTCCTCCTTTGCCCTTCATACAAGGCTTACAGTATTATGTAAGTACTCATTTAAAGTAATGTAATCATATTATTTTAGCCAGGTTTCTGTCAAACTGAGCACGTCTAGGTTATGATCTGTGATTATATAATTTACAAAAAGTGCTTTTGTATAAAAGTATCTAATATTCAGCAAACAAGTTATATCATCTGTTTATCTGTATTATATCTGTTTTTTATTTGTTGGACATCAAATATTACCAAATAAATGGGTTTGGGAGTTTTTCTGTATTTACTTGTACGGGGAAAAGACAGACTTTATTTATACTATGATATCTACACTCTTAAGATGGGGTAACACTTTATTTTACAATGTCCTTGTTACATATGTTGCATGTACTTACCATAGCAAGAACATTAAATTAATTACATGCAACTAACCCTCAACCTACACATTAAAATAAAGTGTAACCAAAGATGGTTCTTTAAAGGTTCTTTACATGTAACAGTTCTATTTAGAACCGTATCATCCTGAAGAATCCTTTATATGCTGAAATTGTTCTTTGTGTTAGAGTTTAGGGTTCTTTATTCCCAACTTTTTAATTTTCAAATCTGTAACTGTCAAAGCCACCTTACTGATTTATTTGGAGCTCAGCTATACAGCTACACAACTATACTTCTCTTCTCCACAAAGTAAGTAACAGAGACATGGAATTTATAATCCACATTGTTTGATTTTTTTTAAATTTTATTATTACTTTATGCATAAACATACCCAGTCACAAAAAAACATTAAAGCTATCCCATGACTTTAATATCACTTTTTCCTTTTAAAACGGTAAAGGGCTCATACTGTCCATTTTTGCTTATTTATGCTTTCATTAACATAATTGTTTTTACATAATTAAATGGAAGAGACAAAATGTAACTAAACTCAATTGTTTATTTCAGATGCTGTCACATATCATAACCTCATCATCTGCAGAGAGAAACTGCTACTCAGAATACACACATAATGAAGGACGTAAAGAGGGGATTGTGAAGATATTTCACTGGAACTTGGTCTTCATTACATCTACATCGTGCTCAATGTCAGTTGTTATTTATTAATGTATTCAATTAACGGTTATTTGAGTATTAAGTATTAAGTATTTATGTAAAACCTAAATAGAGGCAACAAGATATAATAAGACCAGGCAGATTAAAAAACAATATTAATGAATAATATATAAAATAGTAATATTAATAATATGAAGATACTAATATGAATGAAAATAAATATTGTTGAAAAGGTTATTCATAACACCATTAAGGTCCTATATAGGACACAGCGTGGTTAAAGCATGGTTCAAAGCATGGTTATTTATCGAACCTATAAAAATTAAGTTATATTTAGCACCAAAAAGGTTTCTGTTACTGTTACTAGCCGAAGAATCCTAATTTGGTACTGTTTAGAACCATTTTTCTTAAGAGTGTAGGTGAAAGAGTCTCTATGTGCTGAGGTTTATTTGACTCTTGTCATGTGTGGCGGCCTGGTGGTTAGTAGACGGTTGGTTTAGCCAGTCTGTCTGCTTTCTGATCTGGGTCCCAAATAGTCAGATACCAACTCTAAGACTATGTGCCATATTACTAAAGAACCACTCTAGTCACCCTAGTTACTTATCACCATCCTAGGAGAGATGAAGACCAAAAAACCTTTAAATATGTAATTTTGGTGATCAAAGATGAGTTTTAAGGAATACAATTATTGACTACAGGGGGACTTTAAGACATAACCTACTAATGTTTGCTAGGATACTGACCAGCACAGGCATCTTGACATAATGTTTGTGTGAATTTGTCCATTCAAGCACAGAGTTCACGTAACACACTCATCACAGCAGTGCTAGTAGTAATCGATTTTAATGAAACCCTGGATAACCAGTGCATATCTGAATCTGATGAATAAGTCAGATTATGAATTCCCCAGATACAGCTGTAGTGGGGAGAATCTGCTCACCAAAAAAGCTGTTCACGCTCGAGGGAGATCTCTTCACGAGAATAACAAATTATTTTTTATTAACAAGGTTCGGGAGGAACACGTTCTAATGATCAAACAATCAAGTCATTCCAACCAGCTGTCAGCAATCAGTAATCAACAGGTCCACTCAATCAGCATGAGTAAGGCCTATAAATAATATGCAGTCGACTCACCCATATTCCTCGACAGTTTTCAGCATTTGGTTTACCATACTGCTATGATGTCCCAGATACAACTATCTCCGTCCAACGACGAGTTCGGCTGTACTCCGGTCCCTCCTTTGCCATCAACCGGCCCTAGGACCACTCCTTCGCCGCCTGATATCGCCACCGAGCCCCAGGCTTCATCTCGCGGACGCCGGTCCACCCAAGCAACCCACCGCACGCCAAGACGGCTTCCTCCTCGGCGTCCTATCGTTCGGCCATGCCAACGATTCCGCCTATTGGAAAGTGGACAGTATTAAGTTTGAGTCAAGCGCTGATAAATTCTGACGTTCAGCCCTCACGCAGGATGAACAAAGCCAACCTCTCTCCTAAGTCCACCCAAGCTTCCAAGGCAGCAAGAAGGCAGGGCAAAACTCGGGAGGCCCCGGATTCGCCTTGCCCGACACCGCCACCTTCCTCTCGTACAAGATCCGGTTTTCGGCGTGCAGCGGGCCACAGCACCAGGCCCTCAGCGAGCCTAGGCCGCGCCCCGGATTCCACAGCTGGGAGACTTCATTCGCCTCCCGTTTCAGCTCAGCATGTCAGCGCGGCTCTTCCTGCCGTAGCGCCATATACAGATGGGCCCGCCGCCCCCCGCTTAACCTCCCAGCACCCTCTTCCCGAGGCTTCTAACCTCTATCCTCTGCAGTGGCCTCCAGCTCCGGTAGCAGACGCTAGCGTGAGGGTGCCTCTGATAGCGGCGCAGGCCCAGACATTACATCATCTTCCTGCGACTACCGCTAACCCCTCCTCTTTTCAGTGGCCTGCAGCACAAGCAAGTGCGAGTCTGCCTCTGTTTGCAACACAGGCTCATGCTTCTCTTTTCTACCCTTCCCTTCCCCCTTATGCTTCCCTCAATTTCCCTCCTCAAGCCCCACAGGCAGACTTAAGCGTGAGGCTGCCTCCTCCAATAGTCACAGCCCCGGCTTCTCTCACTTACAGCTCTCTTTTAAATATTAAATCACATAATTCTCTTTTTACAGCTACACCATTGCCCGTCCCATCAAGGCAGCTACGTGCCTTGGAACCACCCCCTGTGGTTCACAACATCCGAGCACAGATCCTGGCAGGTACGGACATTGACCTTTCACTTTTACTTTCTCTGCTTCCCGGTTCCGATTCTAACCGCCAGTTAGACTGCGGGGATTCACCTTCAGCCGCTTCACAGAAGTCATTTGTTCAGCCTTCCCTCATAGGTGGCGCGAACTGAACGACTATTTAGCGCTCATAGCCGAGCTCGCGTTGTCCAACGGGGAGGGCACTTTTACATGTATCACAAACTCTTCTCAGCAAAGTGTGCTGTTAGGGTTTCCCAGTGGAACCAGTGCCCTTACTGGGGAGTACTCGACACCGACCTACACAGCAGAGTATTCCTTGGCTGCAGGAACATTTCTTGCGCGGTCTGCAGGTCTGTGGCACATTCTACCATATCGTGCCCACAAGTTAACCCCTCCATTCCCCCCTGCCCGGACACAGCACCAGTTAAATCCACCAGCTACGTGCCAAGACCGGCAACCATCAACTCAAATTTCAGCACCAGAGCATCTACTGACAGCTGACAGCCTTGCTACAACTTCAACATCGGCAAGTGCACCAGGCAGCATTGTCGGTACTTGCACATATGCAGCTTCTGCGGTGGTGCTCATGCCCAGTGTATGGCCTGTGTTTAAAGATGTCAATAAAAAATCTAATAATTATGTGAATATTTCTCGCCTATCTATCGAACTAGCTCACCACCCGGACTCCGACCTAACTGAATATTTGTTGTCCCGTCTCCAACACGGTTTTAAACCTGGAGTGGAATGCCCGCTCTCCCAAAACATCATCTGTGATAATCTCCAATCGGCTCTCGCTGAGCCCGACGTAGTAGACAACCTGATTAAAAATGAAGTCGAGTCAGGCTTCATGATTGGCCCCAAAATTTTCGACATGCTATCTGAAGCCGTTTGCTGGATAAATCCCCTCTCAAACCCCTATTCGTAGACGACTCCAACAAACCCGCGACACGCTTTTGGTTCCAAAAGCACCTAAAATCCGTTCTCCAGCAATCAGGCATCCCAGCCAAAAATTTCTCCAGCCAGTCATTCCGCATCGGGGCAGCAACATCAGCAGCCCAAAAAGGCCTCTCCCAGCAGCAGATCCAAGCTCTCGGAAGATGGTCCTCAGATGCTTTCCAAAGCTACATCAGGACCAACCAATTCCATATCACAAAAAACCCACCAAACCCTTGTCGGGTATAAAAAAAAAAAACTTCTCATTTCCCCATCCAGCGATTATTGATCTCCCAGTGGACGCAGCGAGAGCCTTCCCGGTTGAGCATCTATGTCTTCTCTTTCCCTGTCCAGCGAGTATTGATCTCCCAGCGGACGCAGCAAGAGCCTTCTCGGTCGAGCATCTATGTTTTCTTTTTTCTCCGTCCAGCGAGAATTGATCTCCCAGCGGACGCAGCGAGAGCCTTCCCGGTCAAGCATTTACGTTTTTCTCTTTCCTGACTGGCGAGGCTTACCCATTCCGATGCCGTAACTATTGCCGCAAGAACCCTCTTGTTCGAACATCCATACTTACCTTCCCGGATGCCAGCAGGACTTACCCGTCCGACACTGTAAGTATTGAACTCCCGTCGGACGCTGCAAGAGCTCTCCCGGCCAAACAACCAGGCTTCTCCTCGAAATGCCAGCCCGCCAATCTCTGCGCTCTTTTCGGGGGGGTCTTTAAGCTAGCGGCTGTCCTTTGCTCACTCAGCTTTTGGGGGAGTACACTGGGTTCGGGCCCAATTTCCGAGCTCGGAGCCCTCCCCCCGGACAGCACGCCAAATACGCATAACCGTTTACTCTCTGATCATTCGTAAGTGTGAACTCATGAAAGAGAACTAATATGATGTGAACAGAATGGATATAGCTTCCGACATATCAATGGTCAGGGTCACTGGTGACAAGTCAATGCTGGATTCTCGATATGACGTGCAAAACATAACTCCTTCCACTATGTTTGTCCATCTCTGGCTGTCTGGAACAGTGAAATAGAAGTATTGTTATTCACTTTGGTCAATTCAATGGTCAGTTTGAAAACAGTGTTGATGTTACATAACAGTTGATGTTACATAATTTGTGAATTATAAAACTTATGAAACCATGTTAAATCAGCTATAAAGCAGCTCTACAGGTGACAATAGTGTCATCATCCAGCTCAATTCAGGTTTGATGTCATTCAATAGTCAAGTCAAGTCACATTTATGTATATAGCGCTTTTTACAATACAGATTGTTTCAAATCAGCTTTACATAGATAACAGGAAAATAATGCAAAAAAGTTTGTTTCCAGAAGAAAATAGAGTCACAGTCCAGATTAAGTAATATTCAGTGATGTTTCATTTTTGTTTTAAAAAAGTTATTTATTTAGTTAATTTATATATATACAGTTCTCCTCTGGCCAATGGACGAACTGTGTATGATTATGATTCAGGAAGCATTATAGGTCAGAAGTCAGTAATTTGGAACAATCAGAATATTATCCAGTTCCATCTGGTTGAAGATCAGAGTCACGCCGGCATGGGACAAGTTTGTTGAGGATCAGTGCTGATGGCTGTCGTGCTGATGAGGCCTTCACAGGGGAGAGTCTAGTTCCGGGGATTTCAAAGTGGGGGCCGCAGCAAGTTGGAAGGAAAAAAAGCAAAAAAAAAACCTAATAAACTTACAAATATTTATATTATTATGAGTATTGTTATGAAATAGCATTATAATAATTTGTCGCATAGCCTATATGAACATTATACTTTTCTGCAAATAGAAAAAAACACATGCAAATAGAAAAACACGCATGCAAATAGAAAAAAAACCTGCAAATTAAACAAAAACATCTTCATCAGTTTCACAACACACGTGTGCTCCAAATACAGAAACGCGCTGCAAAAGTTCACAACACAACCAAATACAGAAAACGCGCTGCAAATAACACAGACCACAACGGAAATGTTTCCAGGGGAACCAAATAAGTGACGAACCCGGCTGGGACGTGCTTATTGCTTGTGAGCTTCCCTATGCCCTACTCCCTTCGAAGGGCAGATTGCAGAGCCCTTAAAGTGGGACTGTGGAGTGAGCAGGGCTCTAGTGTGCCATTATAGCCGTGTGGAATGCACTTGATGAAGGGAGCAACGAAAGACAATGTAATTTCTCATTATTTTGATCCAGGCCATATCCAGATCAGATGGTGGACCTGCTCCTAGACATGACCACAACGCATGATGTAATCAGCCTGATCCAGGCCATATCCAGACCAGATGGAGGACATGCGCCTAGATACGACCACAACGCATCCCTGAAAGGTCAGCTGAGACGCAGCATGACAACGCAGCACGGTGTCCATCAGCTGGTCTTGCGACAGAAATATAATGCTGTTAACATAACGGATGCAAATACGTTTTTATTTTTAGTTTACAAAAAAGCTTTTAAAATATGCATTATATATCTGTGTGTCTCAACTTTAAAATTTTGGACCCTACATTACCTAACATTTCTTACGAAACTTTTCTTTTATGAAAATGTAATAACATGAAACAATTTGTACAGTGTAACTGATGTATAGATAAATATCGTTCCTTCATGTTTTTCTTCTTTATCTTTTTTATTTATTTATTTTAGTTTTCAGCTCATTGTTCTTTTCTCATTTGTATTCTGATGACATTGAACATATTTTTAATACATTTTGTACATTGTATACAAGTTGTATGTCATAAAAAAATGTAATCTCTGTATGTTTTGCACAAATAAATAAATAAATAAATAAAGTATCCCTTACGAAACAAAAATATATTGCAGTATATTGGAAAATATCATGTGATATATTAGGCAATATATTTCCATATATGGGATTTAATATTTCTATTTTCCAATATATCGCAATATATGCATAGACCATATATGTATATATATATATATATATATATATATATATATATATACACTCACCGGCCACTTTATTAGGTACACCTGTCCAACTGCTCGTTAACACTTAATTTCTAAGCAGCCAATCACATGGCGGCAACTCAGTGCATTTAGGCATGTAGACATGGTCAAGACAATCTCCTGCAGTTCAAACCAAACATCAGTATGGGGAAGAAAGTTGATTTGAGTGACTTTGAACGTGGCATGATTGTTGGTGCCAGAAGGGCTGGTCTGAGTATTTCAGAAACTGCTAATCTACTGGGATTTTCACGCACAACCATCTCTAGGGTTTACAGGGAATGGTCCGAAAAAGAAAAAACATCCAGTGAGCGGCAGTTCTGTGGGCGGAAATGCCTTGTTGATGCCAGAGGTCAGAGGAGAATGGCCAGACTGGTTCGAGCTGATAGAAGGGCAACAGTGACTGAAATAACCACTCGTTACAACCGAGGTATGCAGCAAAGCATTTGTGAAGCCACAACACGCACAACCTTGAGGCGGATGGGCTACAACAGCAGAAGACTCCACCGGGTACCACTCATCTCCACTACAAATAGGAAAAAGAGGCTACAATTTGCAAGAGCTCACCAAAATTGAACAGTTGAAGACTGGAAAAATGTTGCCTGGTCTAATGAGTCTCGATTTCTGTTGAGAAATTCAGATGTTAGAGTCAGAATTTGGCGTAAACAGAATGAGAACATGGAACCATCATGCCTTGTTACCACTGTGCAGACTGGTGGTGGTGGTGTAATGGTGTGGGGGATGTTTTCCTGGCACACTTTAGGCCCCTTAGTGCCAATTGGGCATCGTTTAAATGCCACGGCCTACCTGAGCATTGTTTCTGACCATGTCCATCCCTTTATGGCCACCATGTACCCATCCTCTGATGGCATCTTTGGGATGTGGTGGAACGGGAGATTCGCATCATGGATGTGCAGCCGACAAATCTGCGGCAACTGTGTGATGCCATCATGTCAATATGGACCAAACTCCCTGAGGAATGCTTCCAGCACCTTGTTGAATCTATGCCACGAATAATTGAGGCAGTTGTGAAGGCAAAAGGGGGTCCAACCCGTTACTAGCATGGGGTACCTAATAAAGTGGCCGGTGAGTGTATATATATATTGATACATATAAAACAAATATATTGCAATCAAGACCAAAAAAGTCAATATATTTTTACATATAATAGTTTGTCTTTATATCCTTTAATATACCGCAATATATATATATATATATATATATATATATATGTGTTTTATTTTGCAGATTTTTCATTTATATTTATATAATATTACATATTAATTAATAGATTAGCATTTATACCCTTACGGAACAAAAATAAATGGGAATATACTGCAAAATATAATGCGATATATAACATAATACATTTCCATATATTGGAAACAAGTGCTTATATTTTCAATATACTGAAATATATGCATTGATCATGTATTAATTCATATAAAATATTTATTAATGAAAACAAAAATAGTATTACATGTAATATTCACAGTTTTATCCTTTATTGTGTACATTATTGCACATGTTACCATATACATGTTAATGTAGCTATATTCACATAATTACATTCATGAAATGAGTTACAACATATTTCTAGTTCCCAGCATGCTTTGCTTCTGACCGGTAAACGAGAGCAAATGTTAAAATTAAGTGTTATTTAATGTGTTTTGCTCAATATTAATATAGTGGGAGATCTGTTAGTGTTTCATGTTCTATTATTTTGGAATTTAAAATGTTTTCTGGTATGTCTGAGTTTTTGGAGTCACCATTGTGCTGAAGAGTAGAGCCTGTGGTTATGTTGACGATTGGCTTAAGCCCTGTAAGAGTAGACTATAATTACTATATTTTAATAATAATGACTTTGAGCACGATATTAAGTGGTTTAAAGGTTTGCACATAAATTGCAGGTTTCATATTTATTAAGTATTCATATATTTTAGATGTTACATGTATATATCTCCATATATGTACATACATTATGTGCATATTCACATATATGTACACATATATTGTGCATACATTTTACAATATATATGTACATATATTTCCATATTATTTTACATATATTTAAAATATATTCTACCATATCTTAAACATACATGTGACACTATATCTTTACATATATTATCAATACATTTTCCCATATAAATCGGAATACATTATGGTGGATATTTATAAATATAAAATTGCATATATTTTACGATATATAAACACATATATTATATATTCATGTTCAATATATTGCAATATATGGAAAGCGGCAATCATTTGTATATTTTGCAATGTATTGCAATATATTACATAAATATATAATATGTTGTATAATATATTTATCATTAATATATTATTCCATGTATTTCCAATATATAATATATTGGAAAATAATATATTACAATATATTTCAAGTAATATATTGGTAAATATATTTTCCTTTCATAAGGGATAATTTTAAAGTCCCCATGAATTCAAAATTGACCATACTTACTTTGTTTGCCTAAATTGATCGTTTTGTGGTGAACAATTCATCCATGTAAGTCAATCCACACTTTAGGCTTCGTAATCTTTAATCAAAATCTGAAATTTCCCCTCCCCTCTGCATTGGAGGACCTTCCCTGATGACGTAGGTTTAACGTTTTGGGTGTCTGCTTAACATCCGTAACCACGCCCCTCCAACTGACAGTAGACAGGCTGAATGAAAACACCTACTTTTCTAGATCCAATCAGGTGCTAGTTGGGAAAAAAGCCACGCCCACTATTTTGCCTCATTTAGTATTCCGTTTCTCTCGGAAATACGTCACAACACTGGAGAAAAGTCGTTTGCAACTTCCGGTTCAAGGGGACTTTAAGCTGTAAGCACCAGCACGCATAGATTTATGGATATCTATGCCAGCACGTCCCAGTCGGGTTCGTTACTTATTTGGTTCCCCTGGAAACATTTCCATTGTGCTCTGTGTTATTTGCAGCGCGTTTCTGTATTTGGTGGTGTTGTGAGTATTTGGAGCACACGTGTGTTGTGAAACTGATGAAGATGTTTTCTTAATTTGCGGGTGTTTTTTTATTTGCACGCGTTTTTTTCTATTTGCATGCATTTTATTTTATTTGCATGTGTTTTTTTCTATTTGCATGCGTTTTTTTTTTCTATTTGCATGTTTTTTCTTCAGTTGCAGCGCGTTGAGCTCTCTCGGCCACCGTAGTATTGGCAGGTCAAACTCAATGAAAAATCGGAATCGGCCTAGAAAATTGTAATCGGTTCATCTCTATAATAATCTTTCTGATTGTCTGGTATCAAACACCATCACCTATGTTTTATTTATTTATTTCTACATTTTCCGTAGTATTGTCGATGGGTTCAATAACACATCCCGCAAAAGGGGGGCCTTGGCCAGAACCTAGTGGTATTTGGGGGGCCTTGTCATGGAAAAGTTTGGGAACCCCTGGTCTAGTTGACACAATCTCAGCTGACCTTTCAGGGATGCGTTGTGGTCGTATCTAGGCGCATGTCCTCCATCTGGTCTGGATATGGCCTGGATCAGGCTGATTACATCATGCGTTGTGGTCATGTCTAGGAGCAGGTCCACCATCTGATCTGGATATGGCCTGGATCAAGCTGATTACAGTGAACCTCAGAATAAGCAGAAAGACTAACATTAGCGTAGATACTATTCTTCTTATAGTGTTGTAGGAAGTGTTCCTGGTTCCGGCTGACCTAATTTATGCAGCCTAATAATCATTTAACTGATTTGAATAATAGGAATGTACACTCACCGGCCACTTTATTAGGTACCCCATGCTAGTAACGGGTTGGACCCCCTTTTGCCTTCAGAACTGCCTCAATTCTTCGTGGCATAGATTCAACAAGGTGCTGGAAGCATTCCTCAGGGAGTTTGGTCCATATTGACATGATGGCATCACACAGTTGCCGCAGATTTGTCGGCTGCACATCCATGATGCGAATCTCCCGTTCCACCACATCCCAAAGATGCTCTATTGGGTTGAGATCTGGTGACTGTGGAGGCCATTTTAGTACAGTGAACTCATTGTCATGTTCAAGAAACCAATTTGAAATGATTAGAGCTTTGTGACATGGTGGAAGTAGCCATCAGAGGATGGGTACATGGTGGCCATAAAGGGATGGACATGGTCAGAAACAATGCTCAGGTAGGCCGTGGCATTTAAACGATGCCCAATTGGCACTAAGGGGCCTAAAGTGTGCCAGGAAAACATCCCCCACACCATTACACCACCACCACCAGCCTGCACAGTGGTAACAAGGCATGATGGTTCCATGTTCTCATTCTGTTTACGCCAAATTCTGACTCTAACATCTGAATGTCTCAACAGAAATCGAGACTCATCAGACCAGGCAACATTTTTCCAGTCTTCAACTGTTAAATTTTGGTGAGCTCTTGCAAATTGTAGCCTCTTTTTCCTATTTGTAGTGGAGATGAGTGGTACCCGGTGGAGTCTTCTGCTGTTGTAGCCCATCCGCCTCAAGGTTGTGCGTGTTGTGGCTTCACAAATGCTTTGCTGCATACCTCGGTTGTAACGAGTGGTTATTTCAGTCACTGTTGCCCTTCTATCAGCTCGAACCAGTCTGGCCATTCTCCTCTGACCTCTGGCATCAACAAGGCATTTCCACCCACAGAACTGCCGCTCACTGGATGTTTTTTTCTTTTTCGGACCATTCTCTGTAAACCCTAGAGATGGTTGTGCGTGAAAATCCCAGTAGATTAGCAGTTTCTGAAATACTCAGACCAGCCCTTCTGGCACCAACAATCATGCCACGTTCAAAGTCACTCAAATCAACTTTCTTCCCCATACTGATGCTCGGTTTGACCTGCAGGAGATTGTCTTGACCATGTCTACATGCCTAAATGCATTGAGTTGCCGCCATGTGATTGGCTGCTTAGAAATTAAGTGTTAACGAGCAGTTGGACAGGTGTACCTAATAAAGTGGCCGGTGAGTGTATAATTTTCTATGTGTATGCCAGGTTAAAGAGATGTGTTTTTAGTCTAGATTTAAACTGACAGAGTGTGTCTGCTTCCCGGACAATGTTAGGAAGCCTGTTCCAGAGTTTTGGTGCTAAATAGGAATAGGATCTACAATCAGCAGTCGATTTTGATATTCTAGGTATTATCAACTGGCCAGAGTTTTGAGATCGCAATAGACGGGAAGGACTATAATAATGCGTTAAGAGCTCGCTCAAGTACTGGGGAGCTAAACCATTTAGTACTTTGTAAGTAATCAGCAATATTTAAAAATGTATACGATGTTTAATAGGGAGCCAATGCAGTGTTGACAGAACCGGGCTATTATGGTCATACTTCCTGGTTTCCTTTCAGTCGTTCACGTTCGACGTAGTCGATGTCGACTGAATGGGATCAAGCTTAGGGAGCCTGTCATCTTCGAGTACTGTTAAAACGAGCCAATGTACATTGGCATGCAAGATTTGCATCTCACACTCTGCCCCGCGGCGCGGGTATAAATACGGAAGTGGATGCACACACCAGTTGTCTTTCGCTTCAGAGCCGATCGGTGTCGATGTCTCTGAAGAATGTTGAAGTTTTCAACGAGCGAGTGTGTCGGTGTTCTTCTGGAAGACTCTCCCAGTGCTGGTGGTTCTACAGCGCGAGTGGAGCGGTGATCGCAAGCTTCTGAGCTCTCAACTGCTGTTTTAATAGCATCATTTATGTGTGTTTGTTGACGGTTGGTTAGAGGGCAAAGAAGTGAGTGCTTCACTGTTTCAGTTCACTGTTCAGTGTTGCCGTGGTCATTCCCCTGTGTGCTCCGGCACTGGTGATGGGTCCCATTTCCTGAAAGAGCAACACGGGTGCGTTTGTGCTTTGTGTGTGCAAAGTGAAGTAACAGCACTTTGCGTTTTCTGTTCTTAAAACTGTCTCCCTCAACAAAACTTAAAGGAAGCATATGTCTCAAAATCATTTTGCTACCAGAAGATATCATCTCGGATTACGATTCCCTTGGGGTACAGCTGCTGTCCTGCAGTCGTTAATGCAGTGATGGTTAGCTGCTTCCTCAGTCGACTGCTGTTTCTTTGGATTTCATGTGATTTCTCATTGTGGTAGTGATATTATGATAACTCAGTTTAATTAATAATTGATTAAAAGTAATTCCATTTTGTAATAGGCTATCATTTTCATCTAAGTAATTCCAAACTTTGCGAGGCAGACAACGACATTATGTGATCAAATACAATCCACTTGTTAACACGCTCCACCCAGTGCATTTAATGATAACTGTGAAAAAAGTAAAAAAGTAAAATTCGAATAGTATTTTATTTTTCGAATAATAATTACAGATCGAAAATTCGAATATTCGTGCACATCCCTAATAGATAAATAGATCCCAAACTTGAAATTAAATGTTTGCACTCTCTGTGTTGTATTGTACTTTATGTGTTTTTCATGCCAAATATGTTAATAAAATGATCAAATGCATTCAGTGGCACTCATAATTTATCTTATTTTCACCAGAAAAAAATTGGCTAGGGGAAATTCTGATTGGCTGGTAACTTTAGAAAGTTACCAGCCACATTGGCTGGTGATCAAAAAAGTTAATTTAGAACCCTGCTGGCGATGTCCACTTTAGTTGTCCAGGAGCGCCAGCATTGGCTCAGCCTGATTGATATGGCGGACACAGGAAGTTTCGGTTCCTGGACTCCCCAATTTCCCAGGTTGGGCTGTTCAGCGACGTGGTGGAGTACTTTCTACTCAAAAGAAAGAGCAAATTCCTCTGTTCCTGGGTCCCAAGAGGGTGGTGTGTGACCCTGTAAAGCCTTGCACCCCTCAGCCCCCTCTTGTATCGCCAGCCGGCAACTGGGTGTGGTTCGAGGACCCGGTCACGCCTTCTCACGCACCCCCTGCCGCCACGTGGAGGCAGGTAAGTGTTGTGCACCACACTCAGACGCGGCTTCGGGCCGCCTTCGGGCCTTCCAAGCCGGGTCCCTGTCCTCCACCTCGCTGCCCCACTCCGGGTATGTCTCTGGTACCTCTGGTTTGCTGGCCCGATTCGTAGATGCCTAAGATGCTTCCCAACCGGTCCAGCTGGCTCCTCCGTACCAGCAGACTCGGCTTTGCGATCAATATCGCTCGGCGTCCGCCCAAGTTCAGTGCTATTTGCTACACCTCGGTGTTGAGCAAATGTGCTACTGTTATGCGTGTGGACATCGCAGTCCTACTGGCGAAGGACGCGATGGAGCTCAGCCGATATGAAGGCCGGCTTCTTTAGCCTGTACTTCATTGTACCCAAGATGGTGGGTTACGGCCATCTTGGACCTGTGACTCTTGTAAAGGGCCTTTTCTAAGCCTCCGTTCAAGTTGCTAACACAGAGACGCATATTCGAGTGCTCCGTCACCAAGGTTGGTCTGCAGCGTTTGACCTGAAGGACAGATCTCTATCCTTCCGCACCACAGGCCATGTCTGTGTTCTTGTATTCGAAGTATCAGTGCAAAGTCCTATGCTTCGAGTGCTCCATAGCCAGTTGGGTCTTCAGGTCAACTGAGAAAGAGTAAACTTGCCCACGGGCTAAGGATCTCTTTTCTGGTATTGAGATGGACTGCTTTACAGAAGTGAGAAAGGGTCCCACTGAAACAGTAATGCTGAAAAAATGGAAAATGTCTGTAGACTTTCTATTTAAAATAAACTGAACTGATTATTTAAATTACATAACAGAAAATATAGTTCAGCTGATGGATATCTAGTTTACTTGCTACTAAGTGCCTCAAACAAAACAATATTTCAAAGATCTGATGCTTTTTATGCAAATCTAGTTCTTTCTCAATGCATCAACATGATATTTTGATTTTGGTGCCAGTCTGTATGATTAAAAAAACAGTATGTTCTCTCTCCTAGAAGCCACATAAAGCAAGCAGATAAGACTGGAACCAGCACTTTTTGTGTGCAGTGTGCAGGTAAACAACCTTCCTCAGATCCATCCCAACCCTTAGTACGGATTTATAGACCTGTTCATTTTATTTTATTGTTTTAATTATTTAAATACTAAGTGTTAGCTGAATTTAAATGTGCTTACTTAAAGACAAAGGATTGATCAGATTTTTTAATACATCCTCACAGACCACCAGTGTTTTACAAATTCCAGTTAATGGGTTAACCTGTGTGGGTGCTACAAACTGAGGCGATAAGAATGGTGTTTCTGTATGACTCCATGAGCTCATGACTGCTGCTGATATAGGGATTACCTTGTACTGTTGTCATATCCCACTTAATACAAGTCTTTGCCGGCACGGCACCTCCTTCTAAAGGGGCATCAATTGTCCTTCCGCCCAACAAAGTTCATAGACTCATAGTCAAACACACACTCATATACACATGCTCTTTCTATCTCTCTGTCTGTGTGGCATACAGTCTCCTCACTCAAAGCTTCTTTCAGCACCTACGCAGCATTAAACTCAACATTACTGGGAAGCATAACAACTTCTCCTGTGTGTACATGTCTCCAAGATCTATGGTTGATTCTGAAGCTCAAATATATTGCATTTCTTCCATGTTCTTCTTACAATAATAAAAAGTACAATGGAACCTTTTTTTTTTTTTTTTTTTTTTTTTTTTTTTTTAGGGTCACTTGAAGTTAGTTTCCAATTGCAGAGTCAAAGCTAAGAATGTGCACTACAAGTCAAAACTCGGGATACACCTACTTATTTGTTTTTATTACCACTTACCACTTTCTAGTATGATAATAAAAATGTCATCAAAACTATGAAAAAAAAAAAAACTTCAAGCATTTTATATTAGTTTTTTTCATCATGATAAGAAATGTAAAGTGTGTCCAAGCTTTCAAATGGTGTCTCATGCATTCTGTTTGTTGCATCTGTGGTAGATAAACGATTTACTAAACCTTGACGTTTCTAGTGAGCTGTTGCCTCTTGCTGTTGTGTCATGTGTGAATATGATTTACGGCGCTTTGAAGTAAAGTACAGAAGTGCAGCTGTTTTCTCTGCATTGGTCTGCCCTTAGGAATGGGTGACTGAATATTGTATCAAAATACAATATTCATGTAAATATCAACTACACATGAGGAAGAAGCGTTGCACATCAACCATGCTTCCCGCACCAAAGATCAAGCAAAAGTGAGTAAAGTACGGGTCATTGCTTTACAAAAATCCGTTAACACTTTGTTTTAGTACAGAGACAAAACATGGCTGATGTACTTTGCTCTCTCTATGAACCAGGAAGCTACTATATATATGGCCTAAGAAACGATAAGAGCAATGGGGAGAAAGGGAGAGAGAACAGAAAAAACTCTAAACTTTAAGGGTGAGGGAAGTGTTTGGTGCCATGACACACCTGCTTGGCTTCTCATTTTACCAAAGTAATGTCTGTAACCTGCTGACTCGGTAAGGTTCAGTTCTCTCAGGTGTCATGTACGAGTAATCACCATGTATGTGCTGAGAGACTTGAAGTGCTGAAAAGTTGCACAGGCTTCAGACACTCATTCCAGCTTCTGCAGGGAGCAATTGTGATCAACTACAGCGGTCATAATATGACAAATATAAGTGTTTATTGGGGAAGTTGTTAAAGTCTGTATCTATATCAGGAACCTTTTGTTTTTTGTTTGTTTTTTTACTTAAGGGAAATATGTATCTTTACCAATAACTACAAACCAGCCAGACCCTATTCAGTGATGAATTACTTAAGAAAATGGGAACCGTTACCTAAAATTCGGTGTATTTAAATTTAATTAAAACCTAGGATTTTGTTCGTTTATTTTGTTTTTTTAGGTTTATTGAAGTTTCTGAGGTTGATGATCCTTATGTTGAAAAATAACAGTAATGCCTTTTTTCAGTCTCTTTTTTGTTTCCTACTTTTAAATATCACCAACATCAAACAAAACTTATACCACTAATGATGAAATCTGCTATTATCAATTAGGTATACCTTCTAATTTAAGGAATACAGGGATGTGTGTATTGCTCATATAAAAATTAAAGAGATAGTTCACCCCAAAATGAAAATTCTGTCAGTAATTACTCACCCTCATGTTGTTCCAACCCCTTAAGACTTTTGTTCATCTTCGGAATACAAATGAAGATATTTTTTGATTAAATCTGAAAGCTGGGTCACTCCTCCATAGGCTTCTAAGGGATTGAAACTACAGTGGCTCAATCTAAAACATATAGAATTCACACATTTAATAAAACATACAATATGTAGTTTATTCGTGCAAATTATTATGCTTTATCATGCTTAAAACTAATACTTCTTATTGACAGTATGATGGAGATTGCTGTATGCATTTGCTGTGTTACCAGAGCACCAAAACACAACTGTTATGAATTCTGAGCTTCACTCTATGCGGGTGATTCACCTGTGTGACATGAGTGTAGCTACTGTAAACTCTACATATAAATATCAAAGGGCACAATTTCAAAAGCTCTCAACAGTAGTTTGACCTGGTTCAAGGACATCTAGGCAGAAACAAATATAGACAGAGTTCTTCTAGTAGCCTATTCTGGGGGTAATTTTACACACAAATTTAGTTGCATAGCTGTAAAGTTGTATAAACAAAATAATATAAGCAAATAAGCAAATTAAGTGTTCATTATTTAAAAGATTTTTGTCAAGACAGTGTTAATGTCCAAGGTGTAATCATTAAGCAGACTCTTCTATTGTTCTCCTCATCACAAATAAGGAGAATAATAGAAGCAGTCAAGCCAACAAAAAGGCAACAATATGCAAGTGTTGTGACAAGTCTAGCACAGTACACAAAGCAAGGTATATATATATATATATATATATATATACAGATATATATATATATATAAACACAGTATATACTCAATACTGTATACAGATGTGTCTTTAGCCATTTCTTGAAACAGCTGGTCAGATTGAAAAATGTATTGTTATTTTTTTCATCACTTCCTTCTGCCTAAACTGTAGCTGATATGTTTTTGACAAAAACTCAAGGAGCTTAGTGGTAATTTATTTTTGTTAGGTATTTATTAGAATAAAAATGTATTAAAATGAAATGGCAAATCAAACTAAAAATGTTGACAGGAATACATTTGTGCAGGCAGAACAAGTACATTTCTCAGTGAATAACAGCCACCAATATGCCAATGTGCAATTGTGTAAAAAAAAAAAAAAAATCAATATGTTTTTTTCCTATACGGCAGCTATTGTCAGCAGAGGAAGCGTTTCTGGTTCAGTGATAGCCAGTTAAAGATGTGAACAAAGTTTACTTTTCTAGGAGATGTGTAAGACAGTTTTAGCTGTTAAAACCTGTTCAAAATTAGTCACTTCAGCATGGCTGATGGGGTGAAATATGCTTCATTGTGTGTGGCTGCTGCTCTGAGTCATACCTCACTTCCACAGTAATTATAGATCATACTGAAACTAGTGATACCATCTGATGACTGCTCTCTGCCACACATGTAAAATCGAGCAGATCATGTGTACTGTACCTGATGCTCAGATATGGAAAGACATTCCATCACGTCCTCATTCAAGAGCATTTTGATCTATTAAATTGTATTTATTCTTTTATTTTAACATAGGTGTGTTCTCTTTATGGGCCATTTTATGTCTCTATATAAGAAATTAACACTAACACTGGGAGAACATGCAAACTCCACAGAGAAAGGCCTCCTGACTCAGCCGGACTCAACCCTGGGATCTGTTTGAGCTGTGCCGTCCCAGCTCAAAAATGTATTTAATTTTCACATAGCTCCAAAAACGACGGTAAGACATGTGACACATGTAAAGTGTAGATGGTATTACAGTGTCTGTTCTTCTATTGTTATCTAAAATGCTGCACACTCCTGCAGATGACATCAGGCATGAATGCTGATATATTTTTGGAATGTCAGCGTCAGGTCCATTTGGTAAACACAGAATCTGAAACATTGGTGGGGATTAGAGATTAGTTTAGTCATTTGGAACTGAGGGTATTGTTTACATACCCTGTTACACTTCAGCCAGTATTTAGACTGACTTTGGCTACACTTGCGGGGGCTGAAGACCTGCCCTTCAAAGGTGTTTGAATTATGCTATTTCTATGCTATTCGTTGTTTCTTTTCTTTGTTATTTAATGAGAATCATTTAATTATAAAATACCACTGCTGAGTTTTATTTTCCCACCTAAAACAAACCACATATAGACAAGAGAAACACAAAAAGTATTAGATTGTTTTTTTTTTCTTTATAACCCATTACTGTTACGTGCTGGCAGGAATGAAGCAGAGAGTGAATCCAATCGCAAGCACTTATTTAATAAAACAAACAGGTAAATCCAAGGGAACGCAGAACAGGAACACGAAGACAAGAATAACAACCATAACAACATCAAGAACTCACAAGGACTGAACTAAAACACAGGGTTTAAATACAGGGGAACGGATGAGTGAAACAAGACACAGCTGGGTAAATTAACTAACACAGGTGGTAAACATGAACACAAACGAGGAGCGGGAACACTGGAACAGGACTAAACCAAATAATAGGTGGTTTAGTAACCTATTATAATGGGTGAACAAGACAGACAGGAACAAGACATGAACCCACACCGTGACAATTACAGTGTAATAGTTGATTAATGGGGACATGCAAATTTGCTAAAATTCCAACAAGATTTATAAAATGTATTTATTTCATGATTTATTTTGCATTACATACTAAACAGAGTTATAGCTATCAAATAATGAGACCAGGTTTTGTGTCTGTTTATTATATCAGCACTAAGTCAGGGTTCACAAATTTAGAATGCAGTTCAACAAGGTCGTTTACACCGTGCTCTCTCTTGTCTCATATATTAACTCGTTTTGGTCCATTAGTCTTTTTAATTACTTCAAAATTTCAACTATGATTCGCACTCAGAATTCAGCGAGATATTTTTTGTTTTGTTTGTTTGTTTTGACTCCACACAAGCAGAAAACTACAAGCAGTTTGTACTTTTCCACTTGTGTAAAATAAATAAATAAACAACAAATAAAATAAAACAACAATAACAACAACAAATCACTGAATTCTGAGTGTGAATCAGCAGATTTTTTCAATTTTACACAAATTTAAAAAACATGTCTTCTGTTTATACAGTATGTAATACAATTATCTATTAGGCATATATCCTTAATATTTACATTCTGTCTCCTCAAGCACAATTATATTTATATTATTTCTTATAAAATATATAGAATGTCAAATGTAGCACATATAAGAGAGGAGAGGTCAATTGTTGTCTTCTTGAACTTTTAGTGTTATAGTGACCAGACTGGATCATAACTTTAATCTCTTTGTCATGAGTCACTCATCATCCCTGTATATCTTCAACTCACAGTACTATTTGGACATAGTGTTATCTTGATATTCTTATTTAAGCAAACCATGAAATCCTCTACACCAGGTATTGTGTGAGGTCCTTCTGTCTCAGATCCATTAAAGCATAATTTGCCGTTACATTGAAGCAGTGACCTCTTGTGTCTTTGTGCTGCGAGTGAAAACATCTCAGAAGTAAGACCCTGTTGAGCAGGTCTATCAGACAGACCCCTCCTGCTGAGATTCTGCTGCTGTGAGCTGTGACATGGATGAGTCCCATGTGTGTATAGGTTCTAATCTTCAAGCAGGAGGTGAAGAGAGAAGTGTGCGTGCGTGTGTGTGTGTGTGTGTGTGTGTGTGTGTGTGTGTGTGTGTGTGTCTGTGTGTGTGTGTGTGTGTGTGTGTATTTGTGTGTGTGTGTGTGTGTGTGTGTGTGTGTGTGTGTGTGTGTGTGTGTGTGTGTGTATGCAGGTCCCCATGAGGAAACACAGTAATACAGATTTACACACAACTGTGGTTGCCAGCAATGTACTGTTAATTTACAGCCATTTACCGTTACTTTGCAGCTCTCCTTTTTTACAGTAGGCCTACCGTAAAAATACCATGGAAGGTAACTCATATCATTTGGGAAACCGATTGCTTCAAACAGTTCGAGTTTAAAACCTAGTATTTATACTGATAGTACTGTGAACTTACTTAATTTGAGTCCACTGAAAATGTATATATCTTAATATAAAACTGCAAACACCTAATGTGTAATAGTGAATTAATTAAAAACATGACTTTAACTAAAATCTTTGCAATTCATAGTTAGCAAACAATAGCACGCATGTATGTGCTAATGTACTTAGCAAGGAGATTGTCACTGCATCAACAACTACACAGTTACTGCTTTTAAATAAAGCAACAGGCAGCATAACATCAGTATTACTCTGCTCATCTTTGACTGAAGCACAGGTTAAACTCTCCAGCACAATGGTGACCCACAAAACAAATGAATTAAACTAACAGATCTCTCCTATATCATCTTGTGCAAAAACACATAAAACACTTCAGTTTATTATTAATATCAGTTATTGACTTCGCATAACTTTTTTCTATGAACTTTCACTAATATTCCAGTCAAATTAACTTCTTTCGTTTAGTAAATCTGACTGTTACATTTTACAGTATATTACTTATATACTGTATGATTTTACGGTAATCTACTGGCAGGTGTGGTTGCCAGTAAATTGCTAAATTTTGATGCTGTAAATTAATTTACAGTTTATTACCGTTAAATTACGCTTCACTCTGTTTTTTATTTTATTTAACATATTTAACCCTTTTAACCCCACTGCAAAATCTTGTGTGTCCACACTACAGAGTGTTGGAGTAACACTGAAGCAGTGTTGAATTTAATGATGTAATTCAGTGATTAATTAACTGATGATTGAGCATTAGTGATGAACACCTGATATTAACAAGCAGAATCACTGAAGGACAGAGGAACAACAGGAACAGAAAAAAAAATCAAAACACAATAACTACAACTGACTTCAGCCACATAAGACATTACTACTCTGAAGATCTTAGCAGAGGAGGATTAAACAACTCCAAAGCATTACCAGCCCCACTTATTACTAACCAGATTGACTTTATTTATTTGTTCATACGTCTACAGAAATTCCTATTGAGAATTAACAGAGGTTTAGATGTTGTTTTGTTTCGTTTGATGTTACCATTATGGAGATCAGTGTTTGCTTTAGTTGGACTCTTGAATTGAACTTTTTTTTTTTTGGCTCCTGTAACTGTGTTTTTAAGACACATTTGTTGTGGCTGAAACAAAGCCAACAAAAATGAGATCAGGTGTTGCTGATTATGATGTCATCACATAATGTTTGCATCACTGATCTCATCCCGTGTCTGAGCCCTTATCAAAAATGTGTTGTTTTAATACAGCTTATGTTTTATATTACTACCATGTAAAACTACAGCAAAAGATCAAGCAGTGATATGCAATCAATAATTAAAGGATTTTTTTAAAACTCATCATTCACTAAAAGATTTTGAACTACAGCTTCAGTTAGACACACAAAGACATCAAGAATCAACCAATGCATCTCAACAATGGTGACAAAAAAAAAGATAACATCAAATCTGAACATCACAATGGTGACAAAAAAAAAGATAACATCAAATCTGAACATCACAAAACACGCTATTAAAAGTCAACACAAAACCAACAGCAAAAATAAAAGCAAAAAGTAAAAATTTAAGAAAATAACCAAAAAATTCAGCTGCATAATTTATGCATGCTGGGAGTCATGGATAGGTTTTTTGTACTATGCTGGTACCCAACATGCATTGCAGCATGCTACTTTTGATTGTCACCATTGTTGAGATTCATATGCCGATTCTTGATGTCTGTGTATGTCTGGCTGATCTAAAAATTCAAAATGTTCGGAGCATAAACTTTTTTAAATCCTTCATATTTTCTGCTTGTCAAAACTACAATAGATTTCAATCTGTAAAATCACAGTGATACCATAATCAAAAATACAAAACATCACCCATATAAATACATTAGACAATAAAAGAGGTCAGTGATTAGGGCCACTAGATGATGATTGTGACCATTAACAACCAGCCATTGTCATCTGATTGCGTTTTCTTTCAGCTTCCATAGCAAATATATTTTAAAGACACAGCTGCAGCAGCCAAAGAAAAACTAATGTTCAAAAGTCAAGGGTCAAGAGCCCAACTAAAGCAAACACATCATCATCATGGTAACATCAACTGAAAATAAAATGACATTTATACCTCTGTCACTTTTTAATAAGAACTTCTGTAGACGTCTGACAGAAATAAAGTCAATCTGGTTAATAATAAGTGAAGCTGGTAATGCTGTTTGTGTAGTTGTTTAATCCTCCTCTGCTAATATCTTCAGAGATTTTATGTCTTTTATCTTCAGTTGATTTCATATTTTTTCTGTTCTTCTTTTCCCTCTTTCCTTCAGTGATTCTGCTTGTTAACAGCAGGTGTTCATCAGTGTCTGAATTAACTTTGAAATTTAACTGAATTAACTATGAAATTATTCTCTCGGTCAAGTGGACTATATTAGTGAACTAATGTGGGGAATATTGAATGAGGGTACAGGGTTTGATTTGGAACACAGCCACTGAGTGTCGACTTTGAGCACTGCTAATTCACAGTATTTTCCTGTAGGCTACTTTCTCGAAAGCGACAAATATCACCCAGAATGCATTTTTTGCATGGTATATTGCT